>VZRZ01006673.1:188570-335640 GCA_013398175.1 Climacteris rufus | reverse complement strand
GCAGGACAGAAGCCAGTCCTTTTCCCTCTTTTTTCCCGACTAGCTGCTAAATGGCAAGGACTTCTACAGTTACAATCGATTCTGGGGTCCCAGGCGGCAGAGGGGCAGGCGGCAGACGCAACCGGACTCTCTAGTAAAACACTGCAGCCTCCTGTGGCAAGGGAGGGGGGGGAAGCAGGCAGCAGAGGCGAGCAGGCAGCAAAGGGCAGCCGAACTCTTTCAGTAACTGCTGCGAGAAAACGCAGCCCGGGGAAAATGTGCTCCCTCCCGGTAGCAAAAAAGGTTAAATTAAAAAGCTCACCCCCACCCGGAGAACGAAAGTGGAGCACAGCTGGATCTTTCTCCAGTTACAGCCAAAAGCGAGAGAGCAGCCTCTTCTTTTCCCTTCCGAGGAGAGAGTGAGTCCCCCACTTCCCGGCAGGTTCGGCTCTTCTCTTACCTGGCTCCACCCCAGCATACTCTTTTGTCTCTCACAAAAGAGCTGATAGCCCTAAATGTCCACCTATTTGTTACTTAGTAACAGTGATGGGAAAAAATTCCAAGACAACCCCCCAACCTCTGACATCGATACAAGATTTTTTTGCAGTAAGATGAGTCAACCACTGGAACAACCTTCCCAAAGACATTGTAGAGTCCCCATCACAGAAGGTTTTGAAGATGTGACTAGATAGGATGCTAGATGATCTCACCTAAGCTCCTTTTTCTGTGAAAGGTTGGACCTTGCAATGTCTACGCCAAATTGGCTGTCATATACATGTAAGATATTATGTGCAGAATTGGAGTGCCAGAAAACATGCAATTTTTCACACTATTGGTCGATAGGAAGTGATTGTTCAATCATACAGGGAGAACATTTTCTTTAGACAGCTAAGAAATTAAAGATCAAATTATTGTTGATATAAATGCTTACTCTCCAGCAGCTATGCCTTTTTTGTTTATGACTGTGTCAGGAAAGTCTAAAATATAACATAGTTATGACACCTGAAATTTATACATCAGGTTATTGAAATTCATTAATAAGACACTTAATTTCCTCTCCCCACACAACATATTCCCATTTCCCTTTCTGCTTATAGCTTAAGAAATAAAATATTTTAAGTGAAATAACCACCTGTAAATATTAATTAGGCATTGAACAGATACTCTGGGTTAAGACATATTTCTCATTATTTTCACTTTTAATCATATATCTATCTTATGTTTTCTTCAGGAGGTCAGTTAGCCTTAGACCCTGCAAAACAGCCAGTGTTTTGAAATCTTTTGCCCAGAAATATTTTATTTTTCATTGACTATTTTCTTTAAAACACCCTGCATTTTCTATCTTCACAACTGCTGGAAACTGTCCCAAATTGTCTGTTTTGATTTAAAATGCACTTGAGGAAGTGGTTTCATCCTTGTGACTCAACATTCCCTTTAAAATTCCCTTTAAAGACAAGTATGTCTTAATTGTAGTTCCAGACTAGCACATACAATTTGCAGTTTCTGGAACCCTTAAGTCTTTATAGAAAATTACTTCCTTACTTCCATTTCTTCAAAGAAAACTCCAAGCTAGTTTGAAATCTGTACATCTGGCATAAAGAAAAGGTTTTAGAAACCTGTCTTATCAAAATAAAAAGTACTTTTTCTCATCAAATTTGTGTCAAATAAGCACAATGAAATATGCAACAGTATTGAAAATGTCTTTCACAGAATAAAACATCATAAGCAACAGGATTAAAAATCCTCTCACTAATAAGTGGGTAAATTTCTTTCTTACATTATACACTTGCACTGATTGCTGAAATGATGGTCTAAAGCAGTTACATTTTCAGTCTTAAGTAGCCTCAGGCAAAATGAATAAACTAAATAAGTATGGAAACAGGACATCTTAGGCCAACTATTTACCAGAGAAATTGCAATAGTATAAGTGATGTCAATAGTAAACTGCATAATTTAGTCATAACATCGTTATAAAATAAAAAGAAATCTAAACAATATTTTAAATGAGTTTATGAGTGTTAGCATCATACAGCATTCACAACATCAATGAACTAATCTCTAGTTTTGGAAAACTATGCATGCATAGCATGCATGTATGCATGCATCTTCTTAAAATATGAGTGATTCAAATGAAATTAACTTTGGGTTGGGAGAACTGGGTTTTGACCATGGACCCCATGTCACAGTATCGACATGAAAGGAAGAGCCAGAGACACCTGTTACCAGGATCAGAGAGAAGGAAGGAAGGAAGGGCAAGACCCGCCTTCTTTATTTTTTATATACATTTGGAAATCACTATTCATTGGAGGAAATCAGTTCTTCCTCTCTCAATTACAGTGGTCAAAGGAAATGTCCATCAAAGTTCTGTGTCTATGAGAAAGGAATGTGAGAGATAAGATACAGTTACAATAACATAGCTATGTTTACAGAAAGGACCGTGAGAAGTAGCTACAAAGAAAGTAAAACATTCACAACTGCAAGAAGCAGGGCAACAACCCCACTCTTTCATATTACTTCTGTAGAACCTTCCAGATAGCCAGTGTCACAGGTTTGCTGAGAATCTTCTTTGAAAAAAGTAATCACTTATTTGACTTTAATTGCTCAGTTTATCACCAGATTTAGGAAACAAATGTCTACATTTTTTTCAACAAGATACAAGTGCATAGAATACAAGTGTTTAATGTAAGAAAAAAAGTGACTGTAGCTGAAGCTAATAAAGTATTGCAGATCTAATTGCACTTCCATTTCAAACCATATGCTAATCTGAAGAAACAGCACTGTAAAGACAAATCCTTAGAGTTTATCTCAATGAGTCTATAATATGATATAATGTCAATAACTTCCATTTCTTATTCTGTTATAGCAAATAAAAGCAGAAAAGAAGCCATTATTAAATTTTAATTAGTTATAAACCAATAATTAAATTTGGGGTTAGTAAATATTGGGGTGGTTTTCGCTTTTCATGTTACACTTATGCTCTTGCCTTTTCCCTTTTTATTCTTCCAATATTCTTTAACCAAAGCAAGACTTTCATCTCGTCTTTCTTTTCACTTTTTCACTAAGATTTTCAGATTATGTCAATGTGTTTCAGTATTAAAGTTTTTTTTTCTTCTTATAAAAGTTACAATCAGATCAACATTTGCCTCTAAGAAATAATAAAATAATGAAAATTTTTCCTGAGAAATTTAGCAAGGAATAATAACATAGTCTCTCAGCTGCTTCCATTAGGGAAAAGTTCTTTAGAGGTCTTTAGAGCAAAGGTAAAAGACAGTAGGTCTGTGTGGTAAGATTTAACATTAACATTATTTCATATACTGTACTCACATAGTAGCAGACAGACCTCGTGGAAATCCCATGTGACAAGAAGACAGATATCCCTTTTTCCAAAACTCTGCTTTGCATTAGTCACTCACCACTTCTGAGAACACCAAGGACTAATTAGTCTTCCTTGATTTTGAATCTGCCAATGCAGCATGTACAGCCAGATTCATCCAAGGGGACAGTCATCCTTTTCCTTTCTCCTGGCCCTTCCAGTACTTAAAAATATTGTTACAAGTCACTGAACAGCAGAATAGAACATGCTGCTCCTGAAAATTCATCAGGATTTTTAATTTTCAGTCAGCATATTTCTAAAAAGCTACTGCATGTATACTTGTTTACATGACTTGGGGGATTTTTATTTTAATATCACTTATTTATCCACAATTGTTTTAAATTGGTTTCAATTCGACTTAGGAAAAACATTTCAAAACATATAAACAAACCAGCTGAAACTAAAATCTGAACATGTATATTACACAAACTCAGGAAGTGAAAATATTTTTGAATTTTTACCTGTTTAAAATTTATTTTAGTCACCAGTGTGCTTTCAGGACAGTTTCCTCTAGGTAGTATTATTTATCAATGAATCATAGCATCACAAAATGTTGTTTAGGACTTTGGTAATCTCTATGTGGATGTCTCTCAACTCCACATGAAAGTGGGACTGTGACCTGCACTAGATGGGTCATGTTTGCATTTTACCTGTCAAGTACAGAAAACCTCCAGGAGTGGAAGAGCCATGACTTTTGTGGGCAACCTATTCAGCACTGCACTGCCCTTCTGGTGGCAAGATTTTTTTCTGTGTTTCAGTTTCCAAGACATCTCTCATGCTACATCAGAGTTTGTTGCTACTGAGAAGAGCTTGGCTCCATTATCTTTGAAATTCCCCTTCAAAAGAATGTAAGGCTGTTTGTCAGAGGAAACAAGTCCAAATCCCTTCATTTCTTCTCAAGGCTGGTGTGTCCTATGTCCCTGATCATCCTGTAGCCCTTGGCTGGACCCTCTTCAAGATGTTCCCCACTGCAGTATTCCCAGTGCAGCCTCACCAACATTGCACAGAGTGTGGAGTTTGAATCTGTTCCCTCAAATTCCATAATGTTGGAACTGCACTATCAATTTTAAGCCATATATATAGTATATAAATAGAAATACAGACGTATATAATTTGCAACAAATATTCACAATAACTCTGACAGAAATATTTAATTAGACTGAACAAGACAGATGAAGCAGGAACCAGGTCCTCTTCACAAGGGGTAGTTGATTTGGTTCAATTAGGAATTGTGACCTAAGGCTTAACTACTGAGTAGGTTTATTCACTGAGGAACCCAGAATATATGCTGTGAATACTGACATGAATATTATGTAATAAGAAGACAACCAAAACCCAGTCTCAGATATATGACTTCAGCAGGAAACATCAATGTTATCATAAAAATGAAGAGGTTCCATTCAACCTCTTATTAAATTGTTCTTAGCTTTTTTACAAGAGTTTCATAAGGAATTTGTAATGAATTGATACCTAGAAGCACCAATTTCATTTTTAAAATACAGTGAAAAATACAACATCAAACATATTTGCCACATAATGACAAGAATTATCATAAAACGAATGCATTTTCAATTAAACAAGTACTCACCTTCTGACATTTTGTTATATGTTAGCTGAAGTGTACTGAGAGTGTGCAGCAAAGCCAATCAAAGACTAGCAACAAAAAGCCAAGAAGATTAATTAGATTTTCAAATTCAGTCCCAGAAATTCAGTTTCAAAAGAAAGCAAAGTATCCTCTTTACTCATGTCTGTCTTTTCTCTTACGCTACTTGAATTCTTCAAGGTAGCTTGTTGTTATTTTAAACTAATTTCATGTAGCTACTCTACTACATAAAAGAAACAGTATACAAATTAGTATACCTTTCCTTCACTGTACTTAAATTTAATATTAAATGTTACCTCTAGATAGACCAGAAAGGCAAGGCTTGCTAAAATTATGCTTCCCTGAAAAAGAGGATGGACAGATTTCACAATGGAAAACTAATACTTAAATGAAGTTATTAAGTACTTATATGTCACAATAAAATGATCTACAGGAGAAGTAAGAAAAATGTATTAGATTTGACAGATTTACATTAGAATACTATCTTCAAAAAGATTTCACTATAAATTTTGGTTAAACTTTTAGGAACACCAGTTTCTGTCTTATTTCAACTGATCCTCCACACCTAATGAAGAATGTAAAGCAAACACACAAATTCAAACAAGTTACTGTAAAAATGGTAGAAGTACCCTAAACACCGTAGGCAGTAGCAGTACATTGTAACAATATGGTTTCCCATAATTCTGTTGTTTTCTCAGCATGTTAAAAAGTAAGAAGTATGGATAAGGGAGGTAATTATGTTCGTTGGTGCTCAATTAAAATGCTGAAGAATCAGATCTTACTCATCCCTGACATACTTTCTCTTTCACGTTTTTCTCTATTTCTTTTGATATCTAATGTTCATAGATGTTATTCTGCGTTTTCTTGCACTTGACAAAGAGATCTAAATTTTGGTAGTGGTGAGGAAGGTGAGTGTGAATTTCCTGATTTTATGCCTTTGAAAGTTTCTATTAATCATAGTTGAAAAAATTGAAAACTGCTTTCACGTATTTTATGAAATTGTGGTAGCACTCACTGGAATTTCAGAATAATTAAAGAATGTGCATAGCACTCTGAAAAACAAGACACAACCTTTTGGACTCTCTTTTAAGAACATGTACTACCAACAGTTCTGAGGTCATGTCCTTTCTCTGCTTTACCAGAAGATAAATGTACGGTTGTTTTTATCTCAATCATTTCTAGGCACATAAATAATATGTTGTCAACTTTATTTTATTTAACCATCCTTAACAGGAAGCAGCCTTCATTGCTCAGCAAATGATACAGACTGGTCATTAATTCACACCATGAGTCTCGAATTGTTGAGAACAGAACTGTGTCTCAAACCGATATTCAAGTGACAGGTTATGAGTTTGTAGCTGGTTTAGGGGATGAAAAGTAAATACATATAAACAATATGTTCTCCATGGTTCTGAGTTGTGTATTTTTAGATTTTTTTTTTCTCTCAAAATGAAACTTCTTTTTTGGTATATTGATATGTTGTGTTAATACCTATGTTATACCTGAACTTGAATCATGAAGTTGCAGAGTGAGAGAATAGTTCTTGGAAGGGACTATTGAAGATCATCTGGTCTGATATCCTGCTCAAGCAGAGTATTTTCCAGTCAATTTGTTACATCCTGCCCTGAGGAGGGGTAAATGAGTTTCTTGTTAGTATATCTTTTGGGGCAGATTAGAGTGAAATAGCACTGAATGATTAGTGTGTATATATACACACACACACATATATATATATGCATATGTGTATACTATGGTAGGCTTATTTTAGAACACTTTGGTTGCAGCGGAAAGGACGTACGCAGCCATTCTGGTTATCTACAGAAATGAAAAAACATAAAAGTAAAAAAATACCACTGAAGATAATACATAAAAAGAAAGAAAGAAAGAAAGAAAGAAAGAAAGAAAGAAAGAAAGAAAGAAAGAAAGGACAAAGAAAGAAAGAAAGTGAAAGAAAGAAAAAGAAAGAAAGAGAGAAGTAAGTAAGAGTATGTTGAGAAGAGGAAAGATATCACCACTCGTGGTGATACTTCAAGACTTGGTTGTTGAAATTTTGATGTCTTTTGGTCGAAATGATGGTCACAGTCTTCATCTGTTGGGGTGGGGCAAGTCCGCAAAATATAAAGTTCAATGGGTTAATATATGTTTGGGTTTGGGTGGGAATGCCCAGGTACCTCCCCTTGGGGGGGATGTTTTACATTGTCTGATGCAACACTGTGGATCTTCAGCAGTCTTCTGATGGAAAGCTCCAGAAATGAGTATGTGGGCACTTTGGTGGTCGTTCGTGGTTGCGGATGCTTTCTTTGACCAGTGATATGTATGTGAGCAGTTGCTTCCTTTCCTAGAGTTTGCCACAGTGGAATGTTTGTCCAGGTGCATTAATCACCAAACGAGATCTCACCTTGCCAGGCCTGGAATTAGTGCTAACCTGTTTCCTTTCTGTGCTGATCTCAAGTTCCCCCCCTAATGCCTTATCTTATGATGGATCCCTCCTGTTGCCTTGACAGTGTTTGAGAGAGGTGACTGTGCTCTTTAACTCCTTACACCATTGCCCAGGATTGTGTCCAGATGGCTTTTGACTATCACCAATGATGGAGACCACGACCTCACTGGGAAACCTGAGCCAGTGCTCAGTCACCAGCACAGTAAAAAAAATGATTCCTGAAGTTCATATGGAGACTCCTTGCTTCAGTTTGTGCTCATTGCCTCTTGTTCTGTCACTGGGCTCACTGAAAATGGCCTGACTCTGTCTTTTTGCACTGTCCCTTTGGGTATTTGCATGTATTTATATAACATCCCCCTGAGCCTTCCCTTCTATGAGGTAAGCAGTCCCAGAAGTTTAGCTGACTTTTACCTTTTGGGACACTGCATCCAGGCACTTCCAAAATCTTTTTTGCTTTTAGTTCAAAGTACAAAAATATTATAGCTTATAAATTAGTTACTTGAGACGTTCATGCTTCAATTTATGCACACAATATTAATAATTACTTTATAGGTCTTTTCATGCCTCTGAATTTTGTCCAATCAAAATGGAGGCTGCTAACACATTTCCCATCACAAACTAAAATCTCACAACCATGTTACAATTCCACATTCATTTCAATCCTTCTGCTGCAGGATATTAATTTTATGATCATTTAATTTAACCTTTTTGAGTGGGCTTACCAATAAAATATCTGCTACTGTTTATTATTAACATGTTTCTTAGCTTCAGAGTTCTCCCAATGAAGCCAACACAACAAATGGATTTCTTCTAAATGTAAAATTTTTTTTTTTTTTACTTTAACCTCAAAGTTTGTATTTAGGTATTTATTTTAGAAAGTCATAAAGTGAATATCACAGAATATTCTGAGTTGGAAGGGACCGACAAGGACCATCAAGTTCAACTCATAAGTGAATGGCCCATTGAGGGTTGAGCCCATAACCTTCTTGTTAATTAGAACCATGCTCTGACCACATAAGCTAATCTTGAGTGAATATGATGTATTTAGGCTGCAAGGCAGGGAAGGAAAAAAACAAAACACACAAACCCCAAAGTATGTTTTTGTGGCACTTCAGGAAGTGAAATGCTGTAAGTATTGTAAACAACGTAGCTTTTAAACAACCCTTTGCTTAGAAAATACATGAGACATATGTGGTGTCTCTCTACTGTGACATCCAAAATGTCATCTCAAGTGACTGGCTTACTCTCAGTATTGCCTCAAATGATGCTGGCAAACTTGCTTGTTTTTCTTTCCAGGTGTTTTCTTTTGTGTTACACACCACAGAGGTACTGGTAAGTGGCTTAGAGTCCCAATGGACACCAGTGACAAGTGGTGTGTCTCAGAGGCCTGTATGGGACCAGTGCTATTTAATATCTTCATTAATGACAGAGACAAAGGGATCAGGTACACCCTCAGCAAGCTTGCAGATGACACCAAGCTGAGTGGTGCTGTTGACACTCCTGAAGGATGAGGCCATCCAAAGGGACCTGAACAAACTCAAAAAGTGGCCCATGGTTAAACAGACCAAGTCCAAAGTGCTGCACCGGGATCAGGGCAAACCCTGGGAGATGAGTCCAGGCTGGGGAAGAACAGATCCAGAGCAGCCGTGGGGGAAGGACTTGGGGGTGCTGGTGGGTGAGATCTGGACATGCCCCGGCCATGTGCACTGGGAGCCCAGAAACCCCCCGTGTGCTGGGCTGCATCCAAAGCCTCGTGGGCAGCAGTGCAGGGAGGCGATTCTGCCACTCTGCCTCGCTCTGCTGAGACACCACCTGCAGTGCTGCATCCAGCTCTGGGCTTCCAGCACAGGAAGGACATGGAGCTGTTGGAGCCAGTACAGAGGAGGCCACGAATTGATCAGACGAATGGAGCAGCTCTACTATAAGGAAAATCTGGGGGAATTTGGATTGTTCAGCCTGGAGAAGGGAAGAGCTCATTGTAGCCTTCCAGTACCTGAAGAGAGCCTACAGGTAAGAGGGAGTGAGACTATTTGTAAGGGCCCAGAGTAACAGGATAAGGGGTAATGGCTTCACAGTGACAGAGTAGGTTCAGATCAGATTTTAGGAAGAAATTCTTCCCTGTGAGGTTGGTGAGGCCCTGGCACTGATTTCCCAGAGAAGCTGTGGATGCCCCATCCCTGGAAGTGTTCAAGACCAGGCTGGATGAGTCTCTGTGCAACATGGTTTAGTGGAAAGTGTCCCTGCCCATAGCAGGAGGGTTGGAACAAGAGGATCTTTAAGGTCCCTTCCAACCCAAACCGTCCTGTGATTCTGTGATTCTATGATTCTATGATCTTTTTACACCCATCAGAATTGTGACCAATGGAATGAAAGTCATGACACAGATGCAGTTTTGCTTTTAAATAAACAGTTTGTAAGTATTGAGTATGAACATTTGTGGATATATAGACTAGAGTAAGAAAAGAATAGTTGGTTTTGGAGGGGATTTTGGATTGCTTCTCACTCCACACAGTGTTCACTTAAAGTCGTGTAAGAGCAACTTAATTTCAGAAGTTTATAGAGTTGTAAGGTGATTTTTTAAAAATTAGTGATGGCTTTCAAAAAAACTAAGAGAAAAAAATTGTGTGTCTTCAGAACATGTCTAACGAGTTCAGACAACCATCTCAAACTCTGCAGATGCTCAAAACATTTCATTTGAAAATTCCATATGCTTGCTAGTTCAAAAACAGAAAGTAGAGAAAAAGGTTAAAAACTCCCATTGTCATGAGCAGGATTTTGTCATATTTGCTGCTGCAACATTTTAAACCAAACTGCACAATTTTTTTGAGAAACACCCATCTCATTTCCAAGGCATGTGCCCTGGAATCCTCATTCTTGTTCCTTATCTATGTATGTTTTCAAAGAGAAGGGATTTTTATGCTTTACATTGGAAATCACTTTGCAATTGACTCAGAGCACTCTTCCAACCTTCTTCAGACATTCCCAATAATTTTTTGATGATACCGTCTGGAACACTTCACCCCACATATCAATCTCAAAAGTTTTGGGAATTTCGTCACCAGTATAGACAGAGAAAGTTTAAAGCAAGAAAAGAAAAGGAAAAAGGAAGCACTACTCCAGAGCACTTATTTTAACCCAAACAGAAATCAAAAGTAGTTTGTGCTTTCATAGGTTTCTTTCAAGACAGCATTTGAGAATTCTGTTAGCTTTAGGCATACAAAAAGTTAAGATAGAGCTTAGGAAAGCCAGGATGTTACCCATTATTGAAATCACAAATATTAACATGTAAGTTATGCAATTAAATATTTAGTCCTGTATGTATAGAATCACAAAATCATAGAATGGTTTGGACTGGAAGGGACCTTAAAGATTATTTAGTTCCAAGTCCTCTGCCGGGGCAGGGACACCTTCCACTAGACTAGGTTGCTCAGAGCCCCATCCAATTTATACCTGAACATTTTAAGGGATGGAGCATTCCAATGATGGCCCGTTCTCTGGGCAACTTGCGATAGTCCACGTATGTAGATTTTTTGCAGTATCATCAGGTATGATGACAGATACAGAAATACTCCCTGTATTCTTCTATTTTTATACTTCAAATAAATTCTTAACTCCTTTGTTTTACAACAAAATCCTAAAAGTTCTGAATAAGATAAAATATGATATTGGGAAAGACTGTGGATCAAACTACAACCATCTTTAACTCGCCTGGTGTGGACTGGAAAGGGGTTGTGTTGGTTTCAGTTTTGAACTGCATGCACTATTACCTTTCATACTTTTGAGATATGTCAAGAACTCCTAGGAAAAGAAGATGGAAATGATTATGTAACACTCTTGATATTTCAAATGTCAAGAGAAAGAAGAAAAGTTTGAATGTATTATTATGTCTTACTAGTGCACTTCAAATCCACTCCAGGCATTAGGGTTTAACAAAGTGAACAGTTCCGTGCACTCTGCCAATGCTTCTCAAGCCTTATAGGTACAGATAAAGGTCAGAGACAGTAAGATCTCAGTTATCAAGGTCTCAATCAATCTGCAAAATATTTCCCAGTAAGTGAAATGAAGTTACTATTAATTAACAAAATTACAGTGAAACTATAAATTGTTTGCTACCTTCTGTCAGAGACTGAAATAGTTCATGCCTTAAACATTGTTATAGCAAAACTGTATAAAGAAGCCATGACCACCAGCCCTCCCTGGAGATGCCTGACTGGTACTTTGGACTGTAAGCCAAAGTGCTGAGATCAGATAAAGGGAATGTTATTATTCAATCATCTCAGGTCTGAGGAGAAGCAAACAAGACTATGCATCCACAAGAAAGCCAAACCCAGCAGCTGTGCTGATCATCCCTGGCTGGGTTTGGGGTGGGGGAGGCCACAGCCCACAGCTGAGAGCAGGTTTGCACAGATTTCGCCCCCAACTGAGGTGGGGAGAAAGAGGCTTTGAGTGTTGCTTAACCTCTGATCAGAGGCCATGAACACACATCCTCCCTGACTCAGCTGTGGAACCCCCAACCCTGAGAGAGCTACAGGACATTCATATGAGGGGCAGCTGAGGGGGTGTCATAATCCACCAAAGACCCCCTGAAGTGCACCTCAGACTCATTCCTGAGGCCTGGCACCACAGGACTGCACATGATGTAAAGTGATGCAAAAGATCCAGGGTCTGCTGCAAGAAACAATGGCAAACTTGGCCCCCCTCTGTAGTGGTGTGCTTGGCAGAGATGACTGCATTTAAGCCTCAGGACTGGTGGGATAAGCCTCAGGACACCGAGGTCTGAGCCCTCTCCCACCAAGGTCTGGGCTCAGACCTTGGGTATGATGACTTTCCATGTTTCCCTTGTGCTAGGTTTTACATATGTGTTGTTGTATCCTGTGGCTGACAGTCTGAGAAATTCTCTTTTCCCACATGAACTATGCAAAACAAAATAGATAACGCTTGAACATCTGGTGTTTGTTCTGAGATGTTTTTCGATTCAGACTGCACGGTTTGGAACTGGGTGTCGTGAGGCTTCAGCCTATCAACTCGGGGGGTTGTTGAACACCTTATGGCTTCTTACCCTATATAAAGGGAATATATCAATAAATGCCGCCGCTGCTGCGACTGCTGCTTTTAACTGGACTGGCTGTGTGTCTCCTTGCTTGCTAATGACAGTATCCCTCACACCATGTTCTGTATAAGGTTATGTTCTGGACAGCTTGTGCTTCTCCTGTTCCCCACTGGTCATTTTGTACTATGAGGCTTCCCCATTGGCTGCTCCCCTGGTTCCACTTCCCTAGAAGAACCCCTATAGACCCCTCTCCTGCTCTCTCTGCCTCTGGATTCCTTCAGCCAACGTTGACCCTTCCCCCGCTCCCCCTGGACTTTACCCTGAACGATACCCTGCACACAATAAACGGCCGGAACTCCATGTGGAGAGCCTTTTCTCGCCCTTTATTGTCACCGACACTGAAGACACCAGGCTTGGGTTTAGCTCCTAGCTGAGGAGCCAGCATACTCAAGTTAGCTGCCGCAGCCAAGCTCCTGTACCTTAGGACAGCTGCAGATTTTTGCAGTCCTGTCCCGCCAGGGATGATTGCTCACAGTAAGACTCTGTGTGGCCTCAGGCAAGCCCTAGCCAGTGTCACCCCTCAGGGGAAGTGCCTGGATTTTCCTACCTATCCTGAGCATATATTAACCCATGGAATTCTATGCTTCTCGGAGGACCCTCACCACCACGAAGACCAGCTGCAGAGGCTCAATGCAACATTGTTGGGATTCACAGAGTGGTGATATTTCCTTTCTCTGTCACTCTTTTTCTGTTCCCCCACCTCTTTTTCCGTTTCTTTCTCTTACTTTCTCTCTCTCTCCCATCTTCACTGTAAAATAAAATCCATATTATTGACACTGGCATATGGTCTCATTTGCACCTTAATTTGGGCAGAGGAATGTCTAAACAACCCTAATAAACCAGACCTTAACACCTTCTAGTTAAGCCTTAGAAAGATTGCTTTCTAACTATAGTGGTTTTGTTGGGCCTGTTTTTATGGTAGTGGGGAGGCCACAAAGATGGCTTCTGTGAAAAGCTGCTTGAAGCTTCCCCAGACATCCAGCAAAGCCAATCTCTGATAGCTCTGAAGATGGACGTGCTGCTGGCCATGGTTGGGTCAATTAGAGATGGAGGTAATGCCTCTGTGACAACATATTTAAGAAAAAATCAAAACAAAGTAGGGCTACACAGCTTTAGTTCTAGTTAGACAAAGAGGAGGAGTGAGAACATGTGAAAGAAACAACCATGGAGATGCCAAGGTCAGAGGAGAAGGAGGAGGGGGATGAGGTGCTCCAGACACCAAGGCCGAGACATCCCTGCTGCCTGTGGTAAGGACCATGATGATGCAGTGTCCCCCTGCAACCTGGAGGCCCACACAGGTGCAGAGATCCACCCCCAGCCATGGGGAAAGTGCCCATGCCGAAGCAGGAGGGGTGGATGCCTGGAGGGGGCTGTGTTCCAGTGGGGGTTGACCTGGATGAAGAAGCTTTGCTCCTGGGTCCGGTGGGAGTCATCACTGATAAAAAAGCTTTGTCCTGAGTCGGACCAGTCCTTGCAAGGACTGCACTCCTTGTCAGTGACCCACAGCACCAGCAGTATCGGGCAGGCTGTTTGCTGGTGGGAGGGAGTCACATCGTAGCAGTTTGGGAAGGGGATTGATGCCACAGTGTTTGCAGGAAAACTGAGTCCCTCTCCCTAAGAAGTGGAGGAAAAAATTCGGGTNGTCATCACTGATAAAAAAGCTTTGTCCTGAGTCGGACCAGTCCTTGCAAGGACTGCACTCCTTGTCAGTGACCCACAGCACCAGCAGTATCGGGCAGGCTGTTTGCTGGTGGGAGGGAGTCACATCGTAGCAGTTTGGGAAGGGGATTGATGCCACAGTGTTTGCAGGAAAACTGAGTCCCTCTCCCTAAGAAGTGGAGGAAAAAATTCGGGTGAAAAAAAAACCCCACCCCTGTCTCCCTGCTCCATTGGTGGGAAGGAAGGAGGGTCTGGGGGAAAAAAGGTGTGTTAAGGGCTCATTTAAATTCTCATTATCCTCTTCTGATTTTGTTAACAATAAATTCACTTAATCTCTTCAAGGTGAACCTGTCTTGCCCTTGATAATAAATAACTTTTTTTTTTTTTTTCTCATGGTCTTTATCTCAAACTCACTGAACGCTTCATTAAAATTTTCTCTCCTCTGTTCAGCTGTGGAGGAGGGGGATGGTGAATGAGCATGTAGTTCATGGGTGCCTGGCTTTTGGCCAGCCTCAAACCTCGACATTTCTTGTGGAGAATGTGGACAACCACAACACTAACTTATATTGAGTGAAACCATCACTTCTTTTATTCATGTTTATATGTCTTAGGGGTCTAGGAAACCAAAACCCTACTAACAGTAAATTACTTCTAAAAATACATTATCTGAGCACTCTTCCTGAGATTTTTCAATGTGAGTTTGTAGTTTCTGATAAGATTTTTCAAATAAAATATAAAATCTTGTGAAATAATATTCAGTTTAAGGACTGACTTTTTTCAACTTATTTCATATGCCATCAAATTATTACAAGAGAAATCTTAAGAAATAACCCTATTTTTATTGAAAAAAGCTTGACTTGGAAAAATGCTGCTATTTGTGAAACCTCTTCAAAAATTGGTACTTGTTTCTATTCAATTGCTTCTTTTAGAAAATCAATACAGAACACACACCACTTGCTAAATCATTTATGACATAGGAAATACACAGACAGAGGAAAAAACCAAATAGAACAACCACAAAAAATTAGAGAAGAAAATTACCTGAATGTGTTGCCTCAGGCAATAATTGAAGTAGTCAAAGTTCCTTCTTTAAAGCAGAGACTATTTTTAATTTTTGGTTGTGTTTATATATAAAGAAGGACTACTCAAAGGATGAGATATATTACTTGAAAATAGCCTTGAGTTGTCGTTTAACTGATGCAACTCCCAAAAACATTCACTACCTACTCCCATGAAATTCACGGGGGGAAAAAAATAAAACCCTCATATTATCAATGGAAACAAAATGAAGGCAGTGCAGTTATTGCAAAAATTTTATGTAATTATTTTGAATGACGTAAAAGGACTACTCAGCTTCTATTTATAGACCCTGAAAAAAAAAAGTCATAAAAATCCTTTTTAACTAAAATTATATTGTTGTTTTTGGTCTGTAATCAAAGTTAAACAGATATCTTAATTAATCTCTGGTATTTATATGCCTTAATTATTCCTCACCATAATTTCAAAAATGTTCTCCCACCAACCTTTAAACCACAGAAGTTTTATATGGGTGAACTGTGCTGTTTCTCCAACCCTACTGATGTTAATTTTGAGTCAAGCATCCCCAAATAGGGCACTGCTTCGGTTTCCAATCTCAAGTCCCAGGCTGAAAACCATTTTCTAAATTTGTTTCCCTCAAAAATTATGAACATCGCAGTTATACTCTCATTAATAGTAATTTAAAGCTTAAACAGATGTTTTTAAATTATTTTGTGTTCTTAACATATTCTGAGATTCAGAATTGTCACTATTAAAAATTACAAAAGTAATTTAAAATATTAAAAATAATAGTAAAAATAATACTACAGATAACTGTCATCAGTTAGTAGTAGTTAACAGCTCTAATTTCAACAATCCATAAGGAAATGCAAGGGCCTCATTTAATGGTTTTAACTCTGTCTTAAAAAAAATGAGAAAAGAGGTTTCACATAGTTATCTACATAAGAATTCACTGGTTGTCTCTCATTAAAATTTTTAAGACTTTTAGAAGTAACAGACAAAGTTATTTTTTCTAGGAAAACATCTCAAATAATTGTAGCCCACCAAGTACTGTCACAGACATTTTTCAGGTGACAATTCATCTACAAGTCAAATACTTTTAGCGGTCTGATTTTTTGAATGGATAAGCTGGTGGATCATTTCAGCCATGCTCATGAAACAATAATATAGCTACAATTAGTTTAGATCTTTAGGCCCGTAAATTTTAAAAAGTTATATGTAGGCACCTGAGGAGCAATGCTCTAGGAAAGCAGCTTGAAAGTTTTGACTGTAGGTTTTGAGATAAGCTTTTGAACTCTGTGAAAGACTCAGCTTGATATCAATACTCTTTTCATCAAACTTTTTGGATATGGCTCTCTTCCCTAGTAGGGAAAAACACTTTGGCAATTGCTCAACTCTTAGCAAATACTTAAATTACAAAGGCTTTACTATGCTCCCTGAATAGGAACGCATTCCTGAAACAGAGTTGTCAAGCTCTGTCCTTTGGAGAGCACCTCTTTCTTCTTTCATTTTCTTGACAGTTTTAACTCAGATTAAATTCCATTTGGTGAATGCTGTTAATAAAAGAGAAAGCACTCTTAATAATGTATACTGGTGATAAATAAGGTCCTTATTCATTCTTCCAGACACAGTATGGTAATAGCTGTTTTAAAGATGAAGAGGCTGCCAGTTTTAGGAAGAGAGCAATGAGGTTGGAAAAAACTCATTAAAAATTATTTTATAGAGTTGATAATTTTTCTAAGTGTGAGTCTTTATTTGAGAGGAGAAGGGTAGTGAGTTTCACAAGACTAAAATCTGATCTGATGTGAGGATTATTCATTGTCGTAAGGCCAACCACTGAGAAAAATTAAGCAAAATTTATTTCACAAATTAACTAATTTATTTCTAAATTTCCAACAACTATATTACATATACTTGAATAACAGAAATATGTTACCTCTGAGATTAAAAAACCACTATATTTTCAGTTGGTTCCTACATGGTATCTGCACAGAATTTGGGACTCTTTCAGTCCACTTATATTTAATATTGTCCAATCTCTTTGTATTTTATTTTTCATCCAATCTTTGGAAAAGTTAATCAGATTAATTGTTTTCAACGTTTATTTGCCTAAAGAAAATGAACCTAATGAAAGTATTTTTTTCTTCACAAATTAGCTCCATTACTTGGATATAAATAAAAATATTATATATTAACAGAAAAATGGACTTGTGTAAGTCAATGATTTTGTTTAGTCTTGAGTGGATAAATATGGGATTATTTCAAAATGCAAAAAAAAAAAAGAACCAAAACCCAAGTAAACAAACAAACAAAATCAAACCCAAAACCACAGTTCTTCTGTAAAAGAACTTTTAAAATATCCAGTTTTTTTTTCTATAAGAGACTGTTGAATAAATCCTGTGAAAATTCCTGCTATATTTTAGTTCTCAAATATTTTTTGATTCAGTGAAAGCTAGTTAAAAATTGTTTAAAATAGGATATTTTCTTTTTCTTTTCAATTAAGTAAACACTGATGGAGGAAAGAGTATTTTTTTCATAATGATTCTGACAAATCATGTGATTCCTATATGATAATATATGAAATGAGTCATTAAAAACTATTTTCTATGAATGAACAAACAGAGACTGTCATATTTTTAGTTCTTTAAATTTGTTTCTTCTACTAGCTAAAATGTCAAGACTGCAAAGTTTCCCTATTTTCATGATTCTCCCATATACTGTTATATACACACATGAACATATTTATAATACTTATTTTTATATTTGACCAATTTTTTGTTCCATGGGAAACAAAATATACATCTTTTTAAAACAAACTCCAAGAACCTCAACAGGGTTTTTTGCCACTGTTTTCTGTAAATCAGACATAGGAGGCACTTCCTTCTCTTTCAGGAAATGTTTATTTTCTTTATCCACCGTATTTTATCACCTCCTGTGCATGCTCCTGCTATCTCGTCCCGAATGCAATGAAGAAACTCTCAATCAAACTGTGAAACAATTGGGCCTGTATTTCCATGATAAGAATGAAATAGAGACCTTGTGGCTCAGATAATTAAAAAGAAATTATTTGCTCACTTTTGGAAAGATTTCAGGATGGTGCCTCAAAGCATTAATTTTTCTACTTGAAATAAAATTTTACTTTTCTCAGTACAAAGAACTTCTAGTGGCAGTCCTAATCTAGCAATTAAAAAGATTAATTTTAGTTTTCTCTCTATTTCCTGTTTTCTCATCTAAATTCTTTTTACCATTGTAGATAACTCGTGTATCACTCCTAAAGTTTTGCACCCTTCAACATATGCGTTCAAAGCAATTTGCCCATAGGAAAATAAATAACCACAAGTCTCTCCTATATGAAAATGACCCTTTTCTTTCATAAAACATGAGTATTCTTAAATTAATTTTATTCTTATTATCTCAAGCCAGGACTTGTGACATCAACCATCAGACAATGACCACTTAGTGAGTAACCTAAAGAAGCTAAGATGTCTGCAACCTGTGACAATTGACAGAGAAAAGATGGAAGGACACTAATATTTTTCATTACCTGGTCAGGTGGTCATCTTTTAGGCTGAAAGTCTTTTTCCCAACACTAAGCCCAATTGTGATAATTGTGATTCCTTAGGAGTCAAAGTGATTTAAGAAGAGAAAGAAAATACAGCATGGCATGTAACAGAGAATAAAAGAAAAATAATCTCAATTGAAAGAAAAATTGAAAGAAAAATTGAAAGAAAAAAGGATCTTTAAAAGCAGAAAATATAATTTCTATTATAAACTGTGACTAAAATTATGGCTATGAAACTTTTTTTTTTTTTTTAACAAAAAATTATAGCAAATTCAATGGAAAGAGAAAATATTAGACCAGGGAGTCTACAACTTTAAGTACCTTCGTAGATCCATGGTAGAACCTCTAGTAATGGAAATGTGTCTATTGTGTAATGATCCATCCTTCTGGACCTTGAAAGGTAGTGCATTTACTCCACCAGCAAGTGGTAACTTGAAATATTAAGGATTAAAAAAGCAGTGAAATTGAATTGTCTGCACCTGACATCTAAGATTTTTTAGATTGTCAGTGCTTGTTTTGTTTTACCTCTTGCAAAATTTCCACTCCTTCCTTCTGCCTTTTGTACAAAGACCTTTTATTTATCCATTTTCCAATTTTAATTTTAAAATTTTCTTCAGTACTACTGACTAGCATTTGACTTTATCCCTTAGACTAACTAGTCTCTGAGATTTAAACAAAGCAAACAGGCTTTTGTAAGTCCTTTTGTCCCCCCAGATCCAGTTATTGCATGTAGCATATGTCATATATTAGAAATTATACAATGGGATTAAAAATAATTATTTAAAAGCTGGAAGATAACTACAATAAATAACAATGAAGAATGAGTCAATTTTCAACAGGACTCTGAGAGTACTCTTAAATGATTTTAAGATGGTCAGAAAGTCATATATATAAATACTAAAGCACAGTATATTGTGTAACAAGAATGTTGTGACTCTTCTTTCCATTTTCTCCCTGTAAATGTGAAGCTGGGATTGCAAGATCCAAATGGTCCCCTAAGAGAAACTGGATGACAGAGCTTCCAGGCTTGATTCTGCCATAGAGAGGTTAGAGACAGAGCAGAGGATAATGGTATGGCTCTGCAGGTGTCATTTCTCTGTATGACATCCTTACTTGTGCCAGACAGGTAAGAAATACTCCAAAAGTACAATTTCTTTCAAGAACAAATATAATTTTTCCTAGGCTGATATGGATATCAAGAAGTAGTCATCATACATGTAGAAAGGTTACCTAGATATTTTTTTCTATTATTCTATCAGAAAAATATATATGTAGCTACTCCCACCCTAATATTTGGGTTTATATTAGTCCTTAAGAAAATTTTACTTTTTTATTCCATTATAAATGCTATTCTGAACTTCTGAGTCTCTGGACAGATATAAATTCATATTTCCCTTTACTGTGGTACTGCAATGTACTCCTTTATTTGAGATAACATTTTCTTTGATAATTATTTGTACTCAGAAATTATTGCTCCATGAAAGATTTCTTGGACATCCAACAGACATTCATTGGCAAAGTTATCAATAGCAGCATATGACCTGAAAGCTGATAGAAATTCATAGATGAAAAGTTATGTTTATTATGGTATTGGTCTGTTTATCATTGAAAATTGAACTACTTTAGGAATAGCAAGTTGAAAGGAAATCTCAAAATATGTCATGAGGAAGTAGGAATCATAAATACTAATCAGGATTTCTTTTTCCTTAAAAATAGTGGATTTTTTTACAAACACACAGGAAAAGGAAACTGAACATCTTATTATATTTGTCAGTGTGGCACTTTTTTCTCATTAGATTTCATACCATCTTGTACAGACCAATGTACAGATAATACAAACACTCAAAAACTCACAACAGTCTCCCCACCAAACCTTTAAAATTAATAAATATTGCATGCCCTAATTGCCTAAATATTGCAAGGTATCAATAAAGATGAAAAGCCAAATCCTTGTATTTTCTCCAAAAAGGAAGATATCTTAGTACAGATCCTGATGACTTGAGTGCAAATGGAGAAAATAGGCTCTTACCTGTGTAGAAAGATTTCCATGACAGACTTATGAAGCACCAAAAACAAAAAGCAGAGATTTGAACCACCAGGACCTCTACTGTACCTCTCCTGTGAGGTGATGAGAGAGTTCACCCTCACAGCTTCCATAACCATTATAAATTAAAATTTCAAAAGGCATGTGGAGAATATACAACCCAATTGCAACTGACTCTCAGCAACATGAAGCTCTTTCAAAACCTCCACATGCTCACTACTCAGGAGCCAACAAGAAACAGCAATAAATTGCATGTGGAGATTTCTTTCTTTCCTCCATTTTAAGAGGTTGTCCAAGACCTTTTTGAACTCCATATACTCCTTGAGACCGCACTGTTACTATTTTATTGAAGTTGAAAGGATCTGCCACTGTTTAGTGTAAAAAAAAATATTAAAATTAGGAAGACAGTGAGAAGTTGTTTGAATTTATGCTTTCATTGCTTATTAAACACACAACAAATCCTCTTATTTCTCACTGAAAAGCCACAGTCTGTTTTATGGCACTTTGTTCTTTTGTTTTCAAAGTTGTCTTGAAGACACATTACATTGTGACAACTCAAATCACATTGTATTTCTTGTACTCTGCCAAGAAACATTAGAGAGGATAGTGAAATGTGACTCTAACAGCCTGAGAAAATGTCACAAAGGCATAGAGCTCAGGAGATCACACAAATATTGTCTCCAAAATTTAAAAAGGACTCTGCATTACATGTACCTTTTCCCAAAGTTTTAATAACTTTAGTACATCTTTTCCATTAACTGTCAAATATATTCATACTGTAAAGAACACGTGACTGTGCTGCCAGGAAATGAAATGCGTGGAATCAAAATCTTCTTCCTGTTGCTCTGGCTCAACAATGAAATGTTCCAGATCAAAATGTCACACTCTGAAGGCATTCTCATCAAGACATTAATATCCTACTTTTGAGTTCCTTGGAAGCAATACAAAGGCTTTTCTGGGTGTGTACATCAAACATGTGCAATGCAACAACTGGGACATGGGTAGGGGACAAACAGGAAATATGTTTCTAATTAATATGGGACTTCTTGTATATCAATGCAAAGAAGCAGTGCTATACAATTTTTAACTGATCTTTTGATGCCTGAAATCTTGCAAATATATATAGCTGTCCGGATTGTGAAATGTTGAGGAAAACAGAGGTACACTCTAATGGGCAATTTAATTTCCAGCTGGGTCTAAAGTACATAAATAAATATTTCATTTAAATAAATATTAAGATAAACCCCAAAAGCAATAAAGAAATGTTAAAAGATGTTTGCTTGAGAAAGTGTGCAGCCATGTAAGTGAGGACATTTTGAAAATTTTGGAAAGGAAGAAGATGCATTTAATTTCATAGTAGAGTGATGAAAAATGGCATAAAATTATTGACTGTTTTCCTTAGTTTTTTCACTTATCTTGCAGTTCATTAAAGTGATTTTAACAATTACAAACTTCACAATAAAGCATAGGTAGGGTTTCTTGAATGAATTACATTTTTATGAATTTATATTTTTACCACTTTTTGCCCCAATAGTATTACAGTCATGATTGAGATGGTATAAAATTAGCTGGAAATTGAACCTACACTGAATTTGCTAGTTGTTGTTGGATTTAATAAGATTTGAGCGAAATAGTCTGTGTTATTTTAAAGGTGAAGAGTAATTCGATCCAGTGGGAAACTTTCTCCTAAGGGCTTGCAAGCCAACACATCCATCCTGGCAGCTGTGAGTCCATAGTACTGCTTCTCTACATAAGCAGTGTTAGTTAGTAAGAAAAACTTTTCTTTTTTTAGCAAACAAGTTCATACAGATTTTGGTGGCTCTTCATGTGATATTGTTTTAAGACATTAAGGAATATCTAATAATATCCAGCTGAATGAACTTTATACCTCAAAGCTAAAACTCAAAAAATAACAACAAAGACTTCTCAAGACAAAATTATGTGGAAGACAACAGACATATGTGGGTGGCAGAGGAAAGAGTCATACAGGGAACGTCTTTAGACTTCATTACAGTACCCAGATTGAAAATTCCCTTGAAAAATACAAGAGCATACACATCTTTGGCTTCAACATTGTGTGAGTCATGACTGAAGAGTCCTTGACGAAATGAGTGGCCTTTGTACCCCAAAAATTCTAATGTCAGGCAAACAAATTTTCTCCACTAGCAGTTCATGGAAAGACACACTGATTAGAAGCAGTTCACGTTCTGGTTGTGGGACACCTGGATCCAGCCATGCTTCATAAATCAGCAAGTACCTCTCAAACCAGAAGAGGTTTATATGGAAATATTTTATGCATTTGATTTAGGTACAATAATAAGAATTAAGTCTACATCATGTCTATATCAAGAAAATCTGATCTTTTTCTAAGGTCATATTTTCGACCAACCACGTCAGTAAAGATAAGCACAGAGCTTAGCTTGCAGTTATCCCTATAACATATTTTCAATGGAATATTAAAATATCCTTTTCAAAATAAGAAATCAATTGGTTTATTTCATGCAGACTATATAAAGGACAATAGTCTAAAATGTCTCCTTGTAAAAGTCAGCAAAATAGGTAAAAAATATTTTTAAATAAAATAGTCAGTATTTGAAATATGAACCTAAAAATATGCTTCAGCTGATTTTGAAATATATTTTAATAAGTTAAATATGTGTCTAACAACAAAAGCCTTTTTTCACAGATGAGCATTGTGAGTATTTTTGTTCGAAACTGAGCTCACTGAGACCCCCTATTTGTATATACGTGCTATCTTTGGTTGTAAATGTTCAGACAGTTTTCCTCAACAATTTCTCAGCTATCTATTACCCACGTAACCCCAGTTTGGATTTTCCAATAGAATTTCATATTGAAAGTCGTTCTGAATAGTTCATATGTGCAGTTAAAAAACTGTCATACTTTTCTTGATGCTTGTTTAGATAGAAAAAATAAAAGTTAATTGTTTCAACAATCTCTTGTAAATGAGTAGTTAACTGTATTTTTCATCACAAAGTCCTCAAAGATTCCTAAATTATTTGAAGATTGTCAGTGTGTTCCTATCTACTTTGAAATTCGAAACAGTCATTACAGATGACAGTGTAAATGCCTTCTACTTAACCATGTATTTACTTTGAACACACAATTCCTTCTTTGATGCTAAAATTTCTCATTTTCACCTTGGATTTTGAAAATGAAATGCTTTTATGTTGTGTGGGGCAAAAGTAAATCACAAACAAGTGTAAAGATCAGAGAGAATGAAGCACTGATAGACTTTTCTTTTGACTGACATTTCATTCAGTGACTTCAGAGAAGTCTGAGCTACCAACAAAAGTCCATGAAACCAGATGAGTCGAAGATTATTTTCCAAAAGGCTACTATTATTGTGGCTGTTTTCATTCAATATACATGTAATATTTGAGGTATCTTTTGTGGGAAAAAACAAGGAATTTATAGATTGTAATGCAATGCTTTTCTCTTAGATACTAAGAGGCAAGGAGTGAACTCTTGAACTGTCTTTCTTTGTTACAATTATTTAGACAGAGTAAAAACCGGCCATTTAAAATTTAACCAGTCCCTTAATTTTTTACCTTCTATGTTTTTATAGATAAGCCTATGTTATGCTGTATTCGATAAGAAAACTTTTGACATAAAAAAATAATAAAAACTCTCTCAGAGAACCAATTGCAATTGTACAGTTGCTGGGCTTCTTCATTGCATAATATCTAAAATGGCCTCTAATTTATTTACATATTTGAATAGCATAAATTGAGTTAAAATTGTACATTTTTTTAACACATATTCCAAAATATTATGTCCTACTTCGTTATTTTCCAGCATTTGCCTGGTTTTTATGTCTTTGTATCTAAATGAAAATTCTTTTTTGTTGCGAAGGTGGTAAATAATAAAGAGTGATGTTCAACATCTTGTCAATATAAAGACATTCCCTTGTTATTTTTAGTAAGTATAATTTCCTTTTATTAGCCTATTAATTAACCTACAGCTTCTACCCAGGGAAAAGTTCTATTTATTCCTCTTGATAGTGGGATAATTTCATCCACAATTTTCTGATGAGACTTTGAGAAATTTAGGGTAAAGATGAGTGGCAGCTACAAGGTATGTAAGATAATGTAAAATTTCACATATCATTAACTAATATATTAGTATATATATTTCATTTAATATATAATTAGCTTTATATACTCTAGTTTTCCCTTTTAAAAATTAATAACATTATTAAAAAATGAATTTGCATCTCCTTGTTTCTTCTTTCACACTCACAAACTTTTTCCAGGCCAGTACTCTGGACGTTACTTTTGAAACTCTTAGAAGCTGTAACAAGTGAAATCTGAAGTAGATAGATCTAGGAAAATAGGAATTTGGACAGTGACAACTGCTCTCTTTTCTCCATTCTGTCCATATGAGACACAGAAATAAAAGTTACACACATTCACTAATGACATGATTAGAATACAATGCCAGATTAAACCTGTGACAGTTTTATATGATAAAAACAATGTGTGCATAATTGCAGATTGCTTTAAAAATTGTAGTGGTCTTAGTGGACTCCTTGGATCAGATAAAAAAGTCAAACATCTTTGCTTGCCATAGTGCAACACTTGGATACACATAATATTAATTCACAAAAAATTAAGTGACCTTTGATTGACGGAACTCTTAAAAACAAGTAGAAAGGAGTGTAAGCACTGGAGATTGCATTCCTTAACACAGCAGTTGGCATTTTAGACACCCTCTAATGTGTGGGAGCTTGTTTAGTCTTCTGTGCACAGAGCCACAGGATGAGTGAGTTCCTCACTTGGTCTTATGGAAAACGAATTTGATTTTTATCTCGGGGCCATAATTCCATATAACCGCACATGTCTTACGGACACTTTTCTCTTGAAGCATTCAAATCAAATTGCTCTCACAGTCTTACAGAACAATGTACTAAGATTCAATGGAAGTGTATTCAGTGTTGAGATATTTTTGCTCTCATAAATAATGATGTGCTCAGCTCCTTAGAACCTGCAGCACAATTCCCACTTCTTTTGGGGCACCTCAGACTTTGTGTACTCAACACCACTACTTGTGATTCTGTACATAGGTTCCTGCCTTTCACAGAAGGCAACTGCAGGTTTTGCATATTCCTAGAAGAAGAGGAAGACTTGAATAATATTCTCAGGAACAGGTAGGGAACACACCCATGACAAAATCAAGATGGCTGCAGTGTTGAATAGTGGCACAATAGTATAGTTCATTGTGCCAGTATATTTTCCTCCTTACAACACTCATTACATTTTCCCAAGCCATTTCACCATCTGTTTTGAATTCTGATAACCTCTTTCAGTGTATTCTCAACCCTTCTCACCTTAGTGTGTCTGTTTCCTCACCCTGACTAATAAGAATTTTTAAATGAAGCAAAGAGTCAATCATTAGAGAGACAGGGAAAACATGGAGTGCATTGGTAGGAGACCAGATAGGGGCTCTGCCTCTGGAGGACTTCTGAGAACAGAGTAGAGAAATATCAGTTAAGGATAAGCAATATCTCTCTTTGAAAAACTCAGGTGGCTATCTAGATACATATTCCATCAGTTCCTTTCAGTCTTGGCCTCTCTCATTCTATAACATCCTACAAAAACGCTTAAATATACAATTCAAACTCTGGAAGCAAGCATGATGTACCATTGCATAGGTACTTGCAAAATTAGTAAAGTGTGAAAAAACTTTAAGATATTTTATGCTCACTTGGAAGTGATGAAAGATTGAATCCCCAGGAAGGCCTGGCATAGTCTGAAGACCACAAATGTCAATGCAAAAAGAAAAATTCTGCAATGCCTTTAAGCCAGTTTACCCATTTTATATCAATCTCCTTTTTTACACTGTTTATTGGTTTATATGTCATTCAAAACACTGTAGTTCTTTTACAAATCTACCTCAAAACTAAATTTCATGTTGCTGCTAGGAAATTTCACAAATTTTGTACTGATTGAAGTAACAGAACTTTTCTTTTAACTTACACAAATTAACTATGCAATTTTTAATGCTACGCGACCAACCAATCCACTCGCAACCTTTTTGTTTAAATATCAAATCTTCATCTATCAAAAAAAAATTTTTTTTTCCCTCCACTAATTGGCAATACCACCACCAAAAAGAAATTTGTGCATGGTTAGTAAGTTACAAAAAAGGACCAAAACTGGCAATAATTGAGCTATCATCTGGTGTCAGTGTGTAAGGGAATAGTTAACAATATATTTACCTTTTCTGAATGCAGCCTAGAAAAACGCGGGACAACCTTTCACGTATTCAGAGCAGACAGATGCAAAAAAAGCTCAAAAAAAGAAAGTGTTTTCATTCCATCTAAAATAATTGCTGTGCATCGAGTATGACTCAAATACAAAAAGAGAACCAGATTTTATTTTTCTTATGCAGTCCTGACCCCATATATATCCAAGCTTTCATTACTGAGAATTCCTGCTAAAGCAGGATCCACAGCACAAAAACATATGCTGTAAAATCAAAGCACAAGTCTATCCACTAAAAAGTAATAAGTTTTAGTTGGCTGACATACCAAATTCATTAATCCCAAATTATCAGACATTATTCATACACCTTGCAGTCTGCATTTAGAAAAGTAAATAATAGTATATAGATGTGTAAGAGATTCTGAGTTCAAGACTGCATATAGCAAAGAATTCTGAATGACTCTCAAATTCTATTAAGATCTGTTCATTTAACTGCTTTCATGTAGACATTTCTATTAAGATCAAATTTCCTTAATATGTTAGGTTCCAGACACAAAATCTCTGGTATTAAATAAACAATCAAATAAGTAAGAATTATCCTTTTTTATTTCAATGGACTGATTTTTCTGAACCTCAGGGTGCATTATTTCATTCTTTGCTGGAGTTTAAACTCTGTCATTTTTGACTGTGTAGATAAAAACACTCAGCCATTATCATATTGTTCAATTAAAGGGATAACTTCAATGGTGACTGAATACTCATTAAAATTTGACTTTCACAACATAAAACCCAGTTTTTGCCAAACAGGATTGCATTTCTTCTAATGTGTTTTTTTTTGTATAGCAGCAGTTAACTGGTACCACAAAAATTGCTTCTTTTCACTTTCAGTGTGCAAATGGTATTGGTTTACTTTCAAACAAGAGGCAGTTTTGAAGATAAATTTAATTTTCAGTGACTTCCTATTCACCGGGAATTGAATACAACTGTCCAACAAGCTTGCTAACTGTCCTGCAGATGTTGCAGTCATTAATCCCTTATCCTACAAATGCTGGAAAGAACCTTGTTAGCTAGCATACCTTAGGCACCTGAGTGCCACACCTACATAAGAGGAGATGAAGCAAACAGGTGACTGGAGGGCAAGGAAAGTCCAAGGACAAAGGAGGAGTTACACTAGGGATTTTCCAGAAAATTACTATTTTTCTCTCCCTCACCCTTCAGCTTCTTCTGTTGTTCATTTGCCATTTTTTTTAATCACACTGAAATCAACAGATTGGCAGAATGAGACCAGGAAAAACATCCCTCAACCAACTGTATTTGGTACTTAGTAGGAAAGATAGAACAATTAGAAATTTTAGAAATGTTCTTCGTTTATTTTTTTATACAAACACACTCACAGACTCAAAACATAGTACAGAAGATCCCATTTATTTAATTGACACCCAGCACATATGTGGAAAATGGTAAATTGTGAACCCTTTTATTTTTTTTCTGATGCTGTTTCCTCCGCACCCTTCTGAAGTCTTTTATTTTCCATGTATTTGGCAAGGGTGATTCCTGACACTGCTTCTTTCTTTTTTTTTCTTTCTTTTTTTCTTTTTTTTTTTTCTTAGTATTGGTTTTTTAATTTTACACCATTGTTCCAAATCTACTGGTCTTACTGTTTTTGGAAAAAACTCTTAGAGCACATCCTGACTCACTCTTGGACTTAATGCAAAACCCCCTACATTTTGTGTACCAAGGCAAACATGGAACTTATATGTCGTATACGAGAAACAACATGCCTTCATTTTTTTAAAAAAAAGAAGTGTTGTACCATCTTGTTTCTATTTCAGATCTCAATTCTTCTGATTTTTACAGTAGTTCTTTCTCTTTAATCCTTGAGGATTTAATCTTTTAGGACATTTAGTTTCCTTCAAAGAATAAGGTGTGCCCGATATTGATGGTTTTATTAAAAAAAAAAAAAAAAGCTGAAATGAATTTTGAAATTGTTAATAATTAATAAGATCTCTTTTTTTCCTCTCCATATATTGACTAAAATATTACTCCGCATGAGGTAAGAAAAATTAAGTTCCTATTATCGTTATTTGTTAGAAGATAATGAGAGCATTAAACTCTTTTTTAATGTCACAATATTTTACCCCAATTAGTAGGATGATTTTATTTAACGTCTTAATGTTTAATCTAACTTGTGTTATTATCAGTACATTTTATCGTGCAAAATTTTTCTCTTTGCTACTTCCAGCTAACCTTTACATCATCCATCACTCCTTCATTAGAAAAAGACCTGTCTGTTGGCTTCATTAGTTCCACCTTAGATATGCTGAAACTCTTCAAAAGGAGCTTTTTCAGCTCCTGTTTCTTGTCATTGATCAAAACTCCTCATGGTTTGCTTTTACAGATTCCCTGAATAGCATTAAACTTAAAAAAATAACCAATGTCCCGCTACATCTCAAGATCTCTTGTGGGTTTTTGAGCAGGTTTTTCTTGTTTCTTGTTAAGTTTTCTTTCTTTTTATTTACATTCTTTTTATTGTTTGTCTTTTCTCTTGCATGCATTTAGTTCCCTCAGGAGAAATATACCCTTTGGCAGTGATGTTTGTTTCTCCCGTTAGTCCTTGCTCACTATGAAAGGATCTTATTGTAGTATTTCATGCAGCAATGTTCTTTCCATCAGCAAAGCTAGTTCTGATACTCCTTTAGACATTTTCCAAATTGTACTCAGTATCATGAATAGTTTTGATTATCAAATTAAGGAAACATGGTTCATCAAGACCTGCATATGAAGAATGTAATTTTGCGTCTGTTACTACAATTTATATTTTAATATCTATTATTATATATGTATTTTTTTTTGTAACATCTAAGATGCACTCACCTTTCAACTTTCTACTTTAATGAATGATTTCAATTCTCACTTCATGTCCATCCTGTAAGATTCAGTTTATCATATGCTTAACTTAAAGTTTTTGATTGAATTTCACTATGTTCAGCTAAAAATTACATGAATTTAGAATAAATCCCTGTCTCTAAAGTATTTTTCTTTTACTATATAATGTTTATAAAATATCTTGAGATTGCAATTTGAGCAATCAAAAAAAAAAAGAAAGAAACAAAGAAATAAAACCATTTTGATCAATTTAGATGCCTTCTGCACGTTCATTATCATACAAGGTGCCCACCAATTATACTACCTCTTTCAAAGTATAAGACAGTACAATGTTTTCAGTCTCATTAATTGTTTTTATGAGGATATCTAAATATTTGAGCAGATTAGAAACAATTTTAACCATATTTTCATTTTTTAGATCTATATGTTCTATATAGATATATCCCTTTATTTTTTTCCAGTGGATTTTATCAATAAAATCAAGAGTTTATTCAAGATTAAAATAACATCTTGGTCCTCCTTATTTTTTTATCCAAAAACAAAGCCCAGTTACAGAGAATGATGGCTGAGTGCCTAGGCCTGATATAATCAAACAGTAGCAAGTACAAGAACATTAATTTTATTGAGATATGAACTCTGAAGCTATATTACCAGCCAGTTATCACCTGTAGGTGATAAAATGCAAGTTACTCTAGTAAGACAAGCAGACCTTAAATTTAATTTCATCATAGTAGGGGATATCAGCATAGCTGCAGTCAGAAAGGGAGCATGAATCTGATACAGCTTCATGGGTCTTTCAACTTTTCATTCAGTTTTACCCCCTTTTTCTATTCTGATTCCTACTGTACTTCCTCTGTCCAAAGCAAAAAAGTTAAAATAAACTATTGTATACAAGATATATAGCTTTAACATCATACAAGGTAATACACTGACTGCTTTACAGACTGAAAACTCTTCTTGTTCAGTGATAAAGGAAGATGTTGAACTGTCCACAAAGTTAATATTGTCTCCTCCTCTTTGCCTCGACATCATGAAGGAAGGCCGTGGTGATGAGGGGGATAACCTAATTGCCTCATGTACCAACTGCTCTGTGTGTTGAGAGCATCAAAAAGGTGAGGACGGAAAAAATTACGTAGTGACCTGCCTTGTTTCTCTAGGATCAAGAAAATTCCTGTGTTACAATTACTATTGAAGCAGTCAACTGGTATGAAACTTCAGATGACTTAAATTCAAACAGGTACTGGATGAGAAGCAAGCAAACAAAAAGATCAGGTGATATTGGTCATTGATCTCTTTGGCTGGCAATAGTGACTTGAGCATTCAGAACTCTGTGTTTGCTTGCTACACAAAGAATCACAGAATCACACAATTCCTGGCCTTGAACTCTTCCAGGGATGGGATAGCCACAGCTTCTCTGGGCAACCTGTTCCAGTGCCTCACCACCCTCACAATAAAGAATTTCTTCCTATTATTAGATCTAAACCTACTCTCTTTCAGTTTGAAGCCATCCCCCCCTTGTCCTGTCACAACATGCCCTTGTAAATAGTCCCTCTCTGACTCTCTTGTAGTCCCCTTTAGGTACTGGAAGGCTGCTCTAAGGACTTTCTGGACCCTTCTCGTCTCCAGGCTGAACAACCCCAGTACCCTCAGCCTTTCCTCATAGGAGAGGTACTCCAGCCATCTGAGTATTTTTGTGCCTTCCTCAGGACTGGCTCCATGTCCTTCCTGTGCTGGGACCCCAGGGCTGGATGCAGCACTGCAGGTGGGGTCTCAGCAGAGCAGGGTACAGGGGCAGAATCCCCTCCCTGCCCTGCTGCCCACGGGGCTTTGGATGAGCCCAGCATATGGGGGGTTTCTGGGCTCCCAGCACACATGGCCAGGGCATGTTGAACTTCTCATCAACCATTCTACAATTCTCTAATTCTATGGAATGCATCCTTTAGGGGATGTCAGGATAAGTAGTTCTGGAAAAAAAAATTACCTCTTATGTCTTTACCTTTTTGTGGATACCTTTAGTTTTCCAGTTCATTTTCAGAGTATAGTGACACTTTAACTCTGTAGCACAAAGCCTGCCCTCTGAGCAAAAATACTGACAACACTGAACACGGGATAGGTTTCAATAGCTTACATAGAGCATTATTATCAAGTTTTAGTCTAAAATTTTGCATAGAACATTATAGTAATTGTTTTTTGTTTCTGTACTTATTTCTTAAACAAGCAAAGAATACTATTCAGATGACACGTCTATACTTGATTAAATTTATTATGGAATCACGACTTTAAACTTTACGTGCTTTGAGATTTTTAAAGATTTTTTTCTTATCTCCTTTTCATTGATTGTTCTTTCATTTCTTGTTTTGTTCCAACACTGTCTTTCTGTTTAATGAGAAGAAGAAATACAAGTCTGCAGACAATTAATGGGCCTAACCTGCTCTAAGATCTGATAAGTATTGGAAATGCAATACATATTTGTACAAAAATATACCATAAATCCATTTTTTGAGATAAATATGGCATTAGAAAAGCATAATATCTCCAAGTCTTTAATAAGATACATTATGGAACATGAAATCAGTTAAAAGATTAGAGGCATCTGTAGTTATCTTATAGAAGTAAGGAAAATTTCTTCATTAGTCCTTCAAAATTCTTCAAAGCTCTCCCATTTAGCTACACAAAATCAATTACTTATCTGACATAAAAACACTATTTGAAAATAATTTTATTTTGCTTTCTGCTGATCTGTTTCCAGTAGCTATATGTATCTGTGTGTATATATATGCGGGTGTGTGCATGAATACATATATGCATAACAAATTATAAATGCTGTAGAAAATCTATCCTTAGCTGAGATGCAACTAAACCCCTTTTATATTCTAGTAATGTATAAACACTTTCTAAAATCAGATACATAATTTGGACCCTTGATTACATTTTGTTAATAAGCTGATTTCACTAGAATTTCAAGAAAAAGAAAGAAAAAAGTTTGTCCGTACAAACCACATCACTGATAGCTACAAAAGGATGATAGCAATGAAAATAGAGATTCTCATATAACCACAAGGCTCAGTGAGCTTTGCCTAAATTACAATTTGCCTCAGTTACAATAAATTATCATGATTCTGCTTCTTTCAGCTAAGCTATTTTTTCGTGCTAAATGAAAATGTATCATCAAATATTGTAAGAGATAATAAAATTTTGAGAGTTGGTAGTATGGACAGTAGTATGTGTAACAGTAGTAAAATAGTGAGTATACACATACACAGATGGATTAAAAAATGTCACCAACAACAGATTTAAGAATATGATATTCTTGAAATAACAGAATCGCAGGCCGGTGTGGGAGGGAAGGGACCTTAAATATCATCTTGTTGCGATCCCTTGCCATGTGCGGGGACACCTTCCACTAGCCCAAGTTGCTCTAAACCCTGTCCAACCTGGCCCGAACACTTCCATTGATAGAACATCCAACACTTCTCTGGGCAACTATGCCAGGGCCTCACCATCTTCATAGTCCAGGATTTCTTTCTAAAATGTAACCTAGTCTCTTTCAATCAAGAAAAACACTTCAAAAATACAGGAACTACTACTAGAAGTTATAAAGTTCTGCAAAAACATTTTAATGTGCTTGTATATACTGGTTTACATCCTTATCATACTTCAGAATCAGACTTATAAGACATAGATTTCTACTTCTGGCTCTGCTCACATCATAGTTTTTTTCTGTGAGTCCATGTTTTGTGCTTTTTTTCTTCACAGTTTTATTCTCAGTGCACCAACATAAGCGTCTCCATAGAGCATGGTCCCTCAAAAGTAACCCTGGAACAGCATGAGCTTCTCTCCACTCTACCCTCTTTTTAGGGGCATCTTCACCCTGGCATGGAACTTGTGCTGCACAGTAAATTGGACTAGTCTAATTTTCCAGAAATTTCTGTGATGGGTTAGCTTCATTATTAGTGAACTTAGATTGCCTGTAATTTCAACTTACAGATTTAATTAGTTGTAATTTTAAACAAATTTCTTGTGCAAACTTTTAGGCTTAGGTCTGAAACAAATGTGGAAGGCTTTCTGTATGTTCTGCAGTATGCACTTAAACTTTATTTTCCAGTAAGTGTGCCTTCTGATAAATTTTTTTGAAAAACAATTAGTGTAAAGGCAGCAAAGCCAATCTTACATGAACGAACTGAAAGAGCTTGGCTTGTTTAGCCTAGCAAAACAGAAGATAAGAGGGTAGATGATTGTTCTCTGTAAGTACCTCTGGGAACAAACACAAGGGAGAGGGAAGAGCTATTAAAGCTAAAAGACAGTATCAGTGCTAGAACAAAGGTATGTAATTTGGTCTGAAAATTGCACTGTAAATTAGAAGTTTATTTCTAACCATGGGAAAATGAAGTTGTGAAGCAGCACCTAAAAGCAAGACTAAAAACCCCTGCAGACATGGACTAGCTCTAATGAAGGGAAATATGAGTATATGAACAAGATTATGCCATGAGTAGCCTACAATAGCTGATAATTTAACTTGGCAGTCAGGGAAAATCCTTCCTGTCTTGATTTCTTGTTGGGTTGTTTGTTTGTGTGTTTGTTTTTTTGGTTTGTTGGTTGGTTGGTTTTTTTGCTAATGGCATTTTTTTTGTTGGTTGGTTAGTTGGTTTTTGGTGACAGCTGGTTTGGATTTTCTGATTTTTTTTTGCTTTGTTTTGTTTTGTTTTTGTTGGTTTTTTTTTATTTTTGTTAGAGTTTATTACTTTGCTTGTTTGCAGGATTTTTTCATATATATCTTAAGGCTGGGTAAGTTTATTGGGAACAAATTGACCAATCATAGTCAGATACCTTTGGGACTTGTTTCCAATGTATATGCATTTTTCCTTCAGCTCACCATATAAAGGACCTCTCTGAAATGGAACGTTTGCAACAAAAGACAATGAATCTTCACCTCAGCTGGTGACAGTAGAGTTCATCTGGAAGACAGAAGATATCAGGCACTATTGCATAGCACCCACTGTTAAATTTCATATCTCACTCTAAATAAGAAGAGATGGAAATTTATTCCAGAGTTGTTCATGATCTCACTGTACATTCTAGCTCTTGAATTAATCTTTTTGATGTTGAATAGTGTTCTGATCTCCTGTAAGCACACAAACCTAATTACTTATGCCATTGTAAGGTGTATTATTCATTCTTTGGCACATTTTTTTATCTGTAATAATGCACAAACATGATGGACACTGGCAGACCTGACAATACAATGTGATGTGCAATTAGTCTTAAAACTGAGTTAATTATGTGTCTTTCTCATATTAGATTATATCGTAAGTATTAATTCAGTTTCAGAGATCTGTAAGACAAAAATATTCTGGTTTGTGAGCATCTTAAAATTGTATTTTATGCACTCACTGGGATTTTGCTAAGGATGTTTGTCTCATCTGTTCAAGACTTCAATTTTCAGAAAATGTTTGGGTAAAAAATGGGATTATAGGCTAAACTGTGAATAAACTTCCAGTCTTCAATCCAACAAAAAATTTCAACAATAATTCTAGCAATAAAACAAATATATACACTGTTTCACATAACTCCTCTCCATTTTCTTATCCTACACTCTGTACTAAAAAATTCTACATTTGTTGGGACTTGGTTTTTGACAGCAGCTCCTGTTGCAGAATCCCAGAGTCTGAGAATGGGTCAGGTTTGAAAGGACCACAGTGGCTCATCTGGTCCAACCTCCCTGCTCAAGCAGGATCATGTCCAGACAGTTCTGGAATGTCTCCAGTGACACTCCACACCCTCCCTGGGTTATCTGTTCCAGCGTGTGGTCACTGCAGACAAAAGAAGTTCTTCCTCATGTTCAGGTGAAACTTTCTGCGCACCAATTTCTTTCTGTTGTCTCTCGTACTATTGCTGGGCACCACCGAGCAGAGCCTGGTCCGCCCTCTTGACACCCACCCCTTAGATATAGATATTGCTGAGGTCCTGTTGCATGACAGTTGAAAGCTAAATTTCCCAGCTGTATATGAGGCCTATATTCAGAGGTTCCAAAGTCTATACAAACAAGATCTAGAGAAGAGGAGACTAGAGGAAAAGATGGTACCAAGTCAGAGTAGATACATGCCCTTTCTGCACCACTAATGGTAATCTATCAAAATGAGCTGCAGTTTGCATCATCTGTTCAATTGTGTTTTTATCTTCTTCCCAGAAAGATGTTTTATTGACAAGCAAGAGGTCGCTACACCATATAGAATGTGCACTGTGAAATAGAATTATTAAAAACTGCCTCAGCTATAGAACAGCACTAAATTCTACTATAGCAAAGTTTGTAAATGTAGGAAAATTATAAAGCTGCTAGAAAGCAAGCATAGTTTTTGCAACTTCTGCAAGTTACTTTATTTTGATAAAAAGGGATTTTTCTGTCTGCTAAATTTCTTTCTGCATGTCTGCTAGAAGTTATCAGCTCATACTGTTAATGAATGCCAAAATAAAACAAAGTTCAGTGCATTTTAGGACCATCACTTCATACTTAGTGAGATTTACTGCTGGGACCTGAAAGTGTTTTATTCCAGCTTGCAAGTTTCTCCTGTCTTTTGTGGGCCTGCATATGACTCAGATAAAATACCGAAATGAGCACTTGCTTATCCTGATTTAAAATTCATGTAAGTCTGTGGGGATTGTTCTACTGACATTAATGGGAATTGTATTGGGCCCTTTTAGCACATTGGCAAGATCCTAAGTCTCCAGGCAATACTCCAAGATCCCTAAATGGACACAACAGTCTCACTAAGTGAATGGTGTTTCCACTATTCCTCTTTGATGTATAGCCACCTTTTTAAAACATATTTGTAACAAAGGCTGCTCTGTCTGTTTATGATTGATACAGGATTTATGATCAAGATTTATGATCAGCCATACCCACACAGCCTCTCACCTTTCCCAAAACAATAAAATTACATTAAGTTTCAGTGGTTATGCAGTAACTGGGGTTCACGTTATTTCTTCTAATTTCAGACCCTTTATGAAAATAAAGTAAAATTAGATTAAAATAAAATAACTAAATTAGGTTACATTACATTAAAAAAAACAATTGAATAAATAGAGCAAGTAAACAAGTTCCTGTAGTGATAGGAGAAATGGTAAGGGTTTTAAAATAGAAGAGACTAGATTGAAAGTAGATATAAGGAAGAAAATTTTTATAATTAGGTTAGCAAAACACTGGAATGGGTGGCCCTGAGAGGTGGGAGATTCCCAGTCCTTGGCAACTTTCAAGGTCATGTCGGATGGGGCTTTGAGATACCTGATCTAGTTGTCCCAGTTCAGTAGAGGAGTCGTTGGACTGCATTAACTTGAAAGGTCCCTTCCAACCCAAACTATTCTATGATTCCAGTAAAACTTACAAATTCAGCAGTCAAGTGAAGTCAAAAGAAAAGAATAACTGCATTTTATGGGTATGATAGGTAACACAGTAAAGCCGACCTTTTAAAAATTCACATAATCACTGAAAATCTTAGTTAGTCAGTGTGTCTGAGAGACACAAAGCAAAGCCAGGAGGCTGACTGTTGTCTATGATTTATATTGTCCAACCGCACTGTGTCATAGAGTGAGAGACAATAAAAAATTAGTAATGTTTGACTGCAAGTCAAAAAAAATAAATACTGCAATTCCATAGACCACAGGCAAAGTACATAAAGCCACATTCTGTCAGAAAGAGGTGTTTCATTTATGTGATGACTAGCAATGAAACAAAACTCCTTGAGAAGAAAAGTATTAACTATTTCACTAATAAAATTGTAATAAAAACACTTGGGAGAGCCAAAAAAGACCTTAAACTCCCTGTTGTTATTGATAATTTTTTTTTATATTTTCCAGAGCAGACAGAAATGCTACAATGAGGAAAAAAAAAGAAAGATCAAGAAATAATCCAGTAAAGCAAAATACTAATCGACAAAGAAATAAAAGAATGAAGGAAAAGAAAAATAAAGGCCACATACCTAAAGGCTTGCCTTCAAACTGGTGTCCCTACCTAATAGCAAAACTCCAATCAGTAAGCTACAAACTTCCCACAACTTTCTGCAATGCAAGAACACAAGGCAACAGGTTGCACAGCTGCCATTATGCACCTATGTCTACTGATAAATTCTCTGGACTCCGTAGCTTTCCACACCAAGCTATTTTATGTTGTGGTGCCTCTGGGTGTGGCTTGCGACCGAGCCCGGGCCGGGACCGGCGGTTCCTTCCCCCCCCACCCCACGCGGTGCCANATCCCAGCCCAGGGCGGCAGGGGCTGTCCCCGCCCAGGGAACAGCTCATTGGTTCCCATGCCGGGTCCAGACAGCCGACCCACTGGCCGGCGCCACTGTCAATCATTGTGGTCCTCCACAGTGATTGGCTCTCCCGGCTGCCCTCCCCTTGCCCCCTGTCTTATAACACGCTCTGAGCGCCATTTTGGCCGTCTTCTTCGCACCATGTTCCAGGAGTAAACCTGCTGGAGATAAGTGGAAAAGAACCCTTTCTCGTCTCTTTATTTCCCTGCATAAATTAAAGCTGCTAAGCGTGAGCTAAGCCAAGATCTGCGGGAGTCTCGATGCCCGGCTCGCCTCTGAGCGGAGACTAGATAAGGCCTGAGTCGCGTTATTTAGGCAAACGGGACCAATGCAAGAGACTCTGAGTTACTCACGCTTTCTACCCGTGGCAATTTTAGAACTGTTAAACTCTTCACTTAATTTTGGTGGCACTTGGGGAATGTGTTGGCTGGAACAGGGAAAAGGGAGAATATTTATCAAGACTCTTATTAAAAAAAAATAAGTTGGACACCTGAATATTAGAACATGATATTTAAGACCAAAGACATTAAAGTCAGCTATAACCTCTGACTTAAAACTGAACTAAATCACAAAGAGCATTGGTAAAATGATCACTAATAAAAAAAAAAAAAGAAGAGGGGTCAGTGTCTGAAAAAAACCTAGATATTTAAAGCAAGCATCCTACTTTTAAAAGTAAAATATAGTGTATGAAAGAAACAGTGGATATTTTAATGAGTGAATTCTTAACCTATTTAATAGTTATATTTTAGGAAATGCTGAAAGTCTCTGAATTAGCTAAAGAAACTAATGATTAGATATTTTCCCCAGTGTAAAGAACTACAAAATGGTTGCTCTGGGCAGTGAATGTTATTGCACATTAGAGAAATTCCAAGTACTGTCTTGCTCTATTTTTTTTTATTAAAATCACCAAATAAATTGTGTGAAACTTTCCAGAGAGAATTTGTAAGAAGTTTAAATTATTATAGTTGCTGTTTGAAAGACAGAAAATTCAAAAGAACAGGAAGATTATTTTAATAGAGCTTTGTTAAATACTGAAAAAGCACAATTTAAAATCCTATTAATTTAATGTTTGGTTAGATTTCTTTTTTGAAAATCCAGGAATGCATATATGTGTTATTGACCAGAAACTACAGCAGCTAAGTATTAAATAAATATATGATAATAAAGCTAAAGTAAATTTCACAGGTAAGGGATTCCGGCTTTCTACAGAACAAAGAAACATAGTCTGTAGTAAATTAGATAAGACATGACATTAAAATTCTGTCAACTTACTGCTGAAAAAAGTTGGCATGGTAAAAGATGGGTGAGTCATGTCTTTTCCCACAGAAATTTCTAAAGGAAGTAAGAGGACTATACCCAGCACACCATTTGTCATATGAAAAAGTGCAATATTGCCCCACCTCTTACTCTATAATTGCAGAATTACTCTGCTTAAAATCTGAGGTTGAGTAGCTTGAAAGGTAATGGATGAACATGATCTGTCTTTTCTTCTTGCCTCCACCTTTGAAGCCTGCCTCCACACGTCTATCTCAGAGATTCCATGTCTGAGCAAAACTCTGCAAAAGTTCCTATGGGAAGAAAATTACAACATCAATAGTCACTGAAACATACAGAAAATGATTTTTTCACTCTATAAAAAAGTCTGTCTTTCCCAGAGGAGTAATCATCAATGGTAAAAGACAAGGCCTTTGCAGAGGACAGAGCAATCAATGGGTTAATGTCACTTTGGAAAAGGAGAAGATTACGATGACTTATCTTTATTCTTGGAAACTTTATCAGTCAGTTCCCTAGTACCTGCAAGTAATTTCAATTTACAGAAACACTAACTTCTTACATGTTTTGATTTGTTGTTTCCACTGAAAAGAAACATACTACAGTCAATTTACAACCTAATAAAAAATTTCTTAATATATTAATTCTAGAAAGAAAGCAAACAAAACTGTTTGGAACATACCATGCAAAAAACTGTTTGAGATCTTGTGTCTACCCTGTACCTGACCTACGCTCTGTCTTGGAAGTCTAATGATGTTACAAACACCCACCAGGTTTGGCCATTTTATGGAAGAAGATAATTTGAACTTTAACTTAATGGTTTCAATCAGCAAGATATAAACTTTTAGGAATCATAGTTTGGGAAGCTTACCTAATTTCTAGTCAATAAACCAGCTACACTGAGAAAGCCTGATTTTAGGCTTTAGAAAGTCTTTGACCACTGATATTTGATATTAATTGCTTTTTTATAGTTAGTCATATTTCACCTACTAAAAAAATGTATTTTCTAGATTGCTATTAAAAGCTCTCTATACCTGTGATTACTGTGAAATACTTTAAGAAAAAAAATTAAAAGTTGTTTTTCTACACATGTAAATATCTCTGTGTTTATTTATTTCAGGCTTAGAAAACTGTACTTCAAAAAATAAAGTCAAATTCACAGCTTTCAGCAAAAGAATAGTTCGGAACAGATTTCCAAAACCAATAGAAATTCTATTTAACCTCATGCTTGAGCTATAAAACTCGTTAAAAAAAAAAAAGGCAACATTAAAATGTAGAGTTTTGTCTTTTGTCTAAAAAAATGTTATTTATAATTGTCACTACATTTGATAAGGGAATTAAGTGGAAATTCCTTCTATATTCATTTTTAAACTGTTTAATACCCTAATCTCTTGCACTATATTAGACTCAAAGATATTACCAGCAAATATAACTGTTGCCTATTTTTACTGTTAAAAATAGCTAGCTCTGTGCTAGATAGTTTTCAAGGACTAGAATTCTGTAAACATAGCTATGTTGTTGTAAAATTATCTTGTTGTTACATTCCTTTCCCATGGACACAGATCCTTTGATGGACATTTCTTTTAACCACTGTAGTTAAAGACGGAAATGTTAATTTTCTCCAATGAACAGTAATTTCTAAAAGTGTATATAAGAATTAAAAGAAGGTGGGTTCCCCCCCTTCCTCCCTTTGCTCTGAACACGAACACTGGCTCCGTCTCCTTTATTCTGCGTCTCCTTACATCCGCGGCTGATAAGCGTAGTAATAAACAGTAATATATAACAGCCAATATCAAAACTTCTAATTTACTTTGTTAAAACTAAGTATAAAAATTAGAAAAAATAACATTGTTTACTCAATAATGCCTTGCAAAATTTTCTACAGTGATGTGATTTAAAATATATGCTTTAATTGACGTAGGTGTTCTCTGAGCTAAGAAAAATTATCACTGTAGATGGATCCTTCTACAAGAAGGAGATTAGAAAAGAGGGAACACTGCTAGAACAAGTTTATTACAGATATTGTAGCTCCTTTCTCCAAAAGCAAGCTAAACCTTCTACACATATAAACTTAAACTGTCTTTTCTTTTACACAAGTAATCTGCAGTATTTCAATTGAGAAGAGTAATTCAGGGATGCTTATAAGCATTCAACCATAATTTCATGGTATAACTTGAGACTCTGAAGGGTAGAAGGTCTTAAATTTGGAACTGAAAAGTAAGAAAAAGAAGGTGGGTGAGCATGGGGTGGACAAGTATAAGAATCACAGAATATTCTGAGTTGGAAGGGACCCACAAAGGTAGAGTCCAACTCTTAAGTGAATGGCCCATGCAGGGATCAAAACCACAACCTTGGTTTTATTAGAACCATTCTAAGGAGAAAGGCATGCTTTAATAGAGTTTTCTATTAGAGCTGCATTCTTACATTGAGATAAAAATATATATAAAGGCCATGCTAACAAAAAACAATACTTAGGTGTTAGACCATCTATTATTTCTCCCATTTAAGTAAAAATCATTACACAGCATGATTGCACAGAAGAGTGCTGATCTGGTATTCTCTGAAATGTGAGTGAATAATTCACTCAAAAGAGAAGTGAAGTATTTTCTAAAGGGGAATTTAATACCTTCCAGTTGTTATCAAATACTGATTTGTACTGGTAAAAAAAGGAATGCTCATTGCATGCCTTTTTGGTAAGTTACTAGACCTATCATCAGTTTTATCCTAAGTGACTAAACCTGTGTTCGCTGCAGTGCTGGGTTCATTTTGTATTTGTCAGTACAGAAGGATGCTTGAGCCATGTACTATAGTAGCAGCTCTGAACATTCATGGTCTGTGATGCATGATGAGCTTGATTTTAAACTTGTGTTAAATACATTTGTGCTCAGTTGAGAATTTTTGCCATTAGTACAAAGGCCAAGGTTGGAAGAGGAGTATCTGAAGTATTTGTATTACTCCAGAAATCTAATATAAACTCCCATGTGTATGTTGCAGAGGAAACCCTCTTTGCCAAAGGGAGGTATTTCAAGGGAGATCTTCTAATGAGAAGTCTCATAACATGTTTGGATATTTATCTGTAGTTACTCATTACACTTATATCAAATAGGTAAAAGAATTTCCAAGTTGTTGCATTAAAGGAAAACACAGCACTCAATTCAAGACACAAAATATGCTGACAATTTTCTAGGAGGAGATGAATGTTTTGATATGGGAAGACAGAGAACAGTGAACAATTTTAATCCAAGTTGACTGATATGAACAGGGTGGGTGGATAATACATGCATTTACCTGGACTGTCATCCTCACAGAGTTGCAATCAGCAGGAAAAACATTCAGCTGGCAGCCAGTTGCTAGAGATGCTCAGTGCACGTTCTCCAGCTGGCAGTACCAAACCAGGGTGTAGAAGGGCAGGGCTGTTACCCTTTGGGATCTTGGCAGACTGAAGCAATACATTGACAGGAACCTCAGGAGGTTCAATGAAGTAAGGCAATGGTAAGCCCTGCATCTGAAATGGAATGACACTGTGGGACCATGCAGCCTTGGGGTCAGCTGGATAGAAGGAAACTTTGCAGAGACAAGGCAAGAACATATCCAAGAAGAAATGCAGAACCCTCATGGACCTGCAACAATTAGAACCGTCATATATTTTATTGACTAACACCACACAATTAACTTTCATTTTGTTAGGAAAAAAAACCTAAATTTGTTGGTAAGTAGAAAACTGCATAGGCCTGTTGGGATGGCATCAGGAGTGCCATTACTCACTAGAGAAAGCCAGCTGAACAATAATAAACAGTTATGGATATTTATCATGGAATATGCAAAGCAAATTTGAACAAAATGTAAGAAGCTAAAAAGATAAAAGGAGAGCAAAGAACTTTTCAAGAAACTTGAATACTTTTCAAGTATTTGTGGTATTGTCACAAGCTACCTTGGAGAAAAATAAAAAAAAAAGAAAAAAGTTACATAATTTTATTCATAAATTAATTTGTTTTTAATTATTCTAAGGAGCAATATGCAATTAAACATGGCATAAAGTTTGTTTTTCTGTGTGGCAGTAACTAGAAACATATACAGGTGAAGGCATTTAAATTTGTCAATAAAATGGTTATCTTCTACTCGGACACATTCATAACACAAGCCAAAGCTGCCAGAACTTCAGGAGCATCTTTTGGGCCTCACAGGTTTACAGTAACAATCTAGACAGGTCCAGTTGTCACAAGACATGTAGTTGTAAAACATAATATTGCTTACTTATGTCCAGCATCTCAGTTCAATTACGTCCTTTCTGCAATGAGAAGTATCCTCTTGTTCTGCATTACTTTGGATTTAATTTCAGCATGGACTTCACAATTCTCCAAGAAGAGCCTTTTAACTTGTCGTGGTTTGATGCTGGCCAGATGCCAGGCACCCACAACAACCGCTCACTCACATTTCCCTGCTCCACACCTGGACAGAGGACAGAAAATTTAACAAAGGGTTCATGAGTTGAGACAAGGATCGGGAGAAGACACTTCTCTGTTATCATCAAGGGCAAAACAGGCTCAACTTAGAGAAATGAATTTATTACTAACTAAATCGGAGGAGGATAATGAGAAGTAAAACAAGTCCTTAAAGTACTTCTTTGACCCGCTGCCCCTCCCTCCTTCCCACCAACAGTACAGGGAGATAGGTAGGGTTTATGGTCAGTTTGTCGTCCAAGAATTGCTTCTGCTGCTTAGGGGGAGAAGTCGGTTCCCTGCAAGCACCGTGGGATCCCCTCCCACGGAAGACAGCTCTCCACAAACTTCCCGAGTGTGGTTCCAATCTCATGAGCATCAGTTGTCCCAAAACTGCCACAGTGTGAATTCCTCCTACAGGCAAACAATCCTCCCAAAACTGCTGTGACGTGAGTCACTCTGCCACAGGGTGCAGTCCTCCAAGGACAGGGTGCTCCAACTTGGGACCAAGGTCTCTCTATCCATGGGAGTCCCATCAGACCACAAAGCCCCCCCTGGGCATCCCCCCAGCTCTGTCATGGGCACCTCCCTCATGGGCTGTGGGTGGATCTCTGCATCCCTGTGGACCTCCATGGGCTGCAGGGGTGGAAAACCCTCTTCATCATGGTCCTCACCACAGGCTGCAGGGACATCTCAGCCCCTGAGCCCGAAGCACCTCTTCCCCTTCCTTCTCCACTGACTTTGGTGTCTCCACTGTTGTTCCTCTCACATGTTCTCACTCCTCCTCTTCTCGAACTGGAAATTAAAACTGTGTCCCCAACTTTGTTTTGATTTCTTCTTAAATGTGTTATTACAGAGGCGTTACCGCCATCTCTAACTGGCCCATCCTTGGCCAGCAGCACTTTCATCCTCAGAATCATCAGACACTGGCTCTGCTAGATGTGGTGGAAGCTTCCAGAAGCTTCTCACAGAAGCCATATTTGTGCCCTCCCCCACTACCAAGAATCAGGCTGTGTAAAACCAACATATTGCTAAAAAAAATAAAATGGAATATTGTACTATTCAAATTTGTCACCTGACAGCTTGTCTTCCAGCTGGGATGTTCAGCTGTCATACAAACTTTGAAGAAACTTGCACCTGGGGATGTTTTCCAGTAAAACAAAACCAATGAAATGAGCAGATCAGAGGCTGGATAGTGTCCAAAAAACATCTTATGGGAAAGTACTCTTTATCCATACATAGAACTTGTGTATTTTGCTACTGTGCAAAAGACGAGTTTATGGTTGGTTTTTTTGGGGTTTGTTTTGGGTTTTTTTTGGGGGGGGTGTTGTTTTTTGGGAGGGGAATGTTGCCGTTATTGTTTTGTTTGTTTGTTGTTGTTGATAGTTGTTTTGGGATTTTTTTTTTTTGAAAATGGATTATGACACCACTATTTCTTCTTGTCAAAGAGTACAAGTTATGTCTCAACATACAACATATAAATATGAGCTAAAGTGAGCCCAGAAAAGAGTGTGATATTCTTGATAGTTCAGACTTTTAAATAATTCCCTGCTGAGGAAATCTACCAAGAAAAACATTTTGGGCAGAGAGTAAACACTTTCAGCTCCCACTCACTTATTATTGTTGGTAGGTTAAATATTAAAAAGGAATTCCTGAAACTAGAAATTAATAGAAGTTCTTAATTTTTCAAAAGTAACATTCTTTTTCTTTTTTCTGGTTCCTTCATAAGAATTTATTATTATAAACTTACCTTGAAATATTAGACTTAAGCTGAGCAATAAATAAACAAAATAAAGTCAATATTTTATTTTTTGCATATAGCAAAAATTAATCAAAGTAATTTTTAGGGCTACTAAGACGCCAACTCTCACTTGGAAAAAAAGTGTCTTGAATCAGAAAGGTGGTTATGAAACAACAGGAAGAGTCTTCTGTGCTTTATTCCTCATTTATATTCCTTCAAACTTTACTATACTGAAAATTTAACTGGATTAATATTGCATTAAAAAATAAAATTGCATAAAATAAATTTAAACAGTCCCTCCACCCCCAGTCTTCACTGTCCACTTGCTTCAACAAGCCATGACATTTTCCCCTGGTTTTTGAAGGGGCCATTTGCCTGCTATTCCCTAAAAGAAATGCATGCTACTCTGTGTGATGACACTAATTAAACTGAGACTGAGATGGGAAAAATCACTAAAACCTCATTTTCCTTAGAGCCTAAATACATCAGCTCTCATAAAACAGGTTTCCCAACCTACAGAGCAAAGATCTGTAACCTTGATCTCCTACATTGTCACTGAAATGGCTAATAGCTACTTTTTAATGCAAATTCATTTTCTTACAAACTCAATGTGTCATTCAATTTTCTTATCTGCGGCCATATGCTTAAAAAGTAATTACTCTGCTAGCATTTTTAATTAAAATGATGTTATCCATGGTTCTAGATGCATTTAATACACCATTGATCTCAGATATCAAATGAAATTTTGATAGATGAGTTATGTCATGCACTTTGTGGTTTTAGGAGCTGTATTGTAACTGGTGCTAACTAACAGGTGAAATAGGTACTCACCAAATTCTCTCATATCTGTCAGACACAGAAAAATATGTTTGTTTCTTGAATTTGTTTTTTGTAATAAATAATGTCTGTATTACTCTTAAGAAGATCAGTAGGCCGTAAGACAATTTCTGAAGCTAAACTCTTCCCTGGGCTATAAATTCCAACCTTCTTGTCAGCTGTACATCCCTTCAGGCTGCGTGTGTCCAGTACAGAAGGTCTGTGATAACAAGTCAAGATTCAAGGAAAACATAAGTTTTTACATTGTTCAATTAACTTTTGATGAGCATTCCAGCCCAAGTGTCACACTTGGACACGGAAGAAAGACGCAGACACTTGTTGGAAACAGAGGAGCCAAGAACTGGCCTGAACTTTATTTATATGTCTTCTTAGAAACCACCATTGATTGGAGGGAGAAATTGCCACCCCTCAATCACACTGGTTAACGGAAAAATCCATCAAATATCTCCGCCCAGGAGAAAGGAATGCAAACAATAGAACACAGTTAGAAAAACATGTCTATGTTTACAGAAAGTGTGTGAGAAACTGTTACAGAAAAATGAAAACATCGAAGAACTGCAAAACTCAGGGCAACACCCAAGTTCATTGAGTCTGTTCCTCAATTACATCAAATGTTAAGCTGTGTCAGTTTCATGGTTAATAATTAATCAATTAATTATTCACAAACAGCAATAATAGAATATCTACTGCAAGGTATTGATCACCATCACTCTCTCTTAGCCAAACTATGACTATTAAAAATAACATTTATACATTTTATATTAACTTGACATTCTTAATTCCTTATTCTTCATGGGCACTTTATACCTAGTGCTATAAGGAGATCAATACCTAATATTACATTTTTCAAGAAATAGGTGTATAATGGGGTTGAATTAGGATCAGGGGCAGGTAGCATCATTTTCTAACTGGTAAATAACGACCTTCAAAGAGATGCATCCACATAGAACATTCAGTGTCACAAGAACTAGAAAATAATATCATAGAATCATTTTATGGAATTTTTCCTAAAAAAAATGAGAACAAACAGTGATTGCACACTGATTGCAAATGTTGGTGACTTAAATCAGTTTCCAAATCAACATACTATTAAACATCAGCCATAAAATATTAAAATTATTGTCTTATGTGTAGGAGGAAAAAAAGGAAAATATAATTTCATTAATTTAAGTATAAGTGATGGGATCCAATGATCTAAAAACGGACCTAGATGTAGACCTCACATTCTGGTTTTTTCTTAATAAATAATAATTAAATTTCAATAAATAAATAATAATAATAATAATAATTTTTAAAGGTTGCTTAGTGCTGTTGTTTTGAATTATGCCTTTAGCTGTCTACATACAGGTACTGCAGTTAAAATTGAAGCTTACGTCACTTAGAACAGCTGCCAGCACATATCACACTCACAGACAGCACACTCGTGTTCTGGTATTTCTCCTTTCATTCATTCATTTTTCTTTATTACTAAAAATGTGTATTTTATCAAATTGTATGTTTAATAACACTTTAATCAGATACTCTTTGAATGTGGCAATATCTTAAATAGACTCTCCAGTGAATAAAGTAGATTAATTTTAAGTCTATGACCATAGATTTGAAAAGTCTGTTGTGACAGACAGTTTCTATCCTTCAGATGATCCAAGACAACATCCTCACAGAATAAACCCCCTCCCAAACTCCACTGTAATCAATGTTATTCTTCTGACTTGTTGGCAGTTGTTCCAAACATTCTCATTCCAAAATTCTTTAGGAATTTTCTATTTTGTCATGGTTTCAGTTTATTTCTCCCATCTAAGGAGACAGTTCCTAAATAGTGTGTGAACAGTGATTCTGTGTATAAGCATCATACCTGGTTTGTGTGTGTCCCAGCACAGCATCTCTGAATGAAGAATAAAGGTAAATCAAAACAATTAAAACAAAAAAATAGACTGGGATTTATGAGGACAGGCTGAAGCTTGGGTTGCTAGGTTGGGCGGTTTTGGTTTGTTGTTTTTTTTTTCTTAGTCTGTGACTATATGCAAAACTTACATTCCTATAATATCATATGAAATCCAGAAAAGAAAATTCACTGTAATATTTATGTTAGTGTTTGAGACAGTAAAACATCTTTGAAAAAAACTCTTAAATGAAGACCAGTTTTGATGCATAACCTTCCAGAATTTTTCCATCTATTTACCATGCTTGAGGTACATCCATTTCACTTCCAAATTTCAATAGCTGTGTTTAAAAATTATCTTTATTAAAAGTACTTTCAATTATATAGATTTCTATGTTTAGTGGCTTCACTGAGGTGCATGTTATTAATTTGGATTAGCACCATATGTGAAATTGGAATTCTGTGTCTTAATACAATATCTCATAAGTGGAATTCTTGAGACCCACCAAGATATAAAAAGCTGTCTTGAACATTTTTATAAAAATAGCACAGGTATGTAGAAAGACAAGATACTCCACAAAAGAACTTTTAAACTAACTGTAAAAGGTAATTTTCAGCACAATTAAGAGTTAGCAAGTAGTGAATTTCACATAGTATATATATGTTAGCAGAAGAATGGCTTCTATACATTATTTTGATTTTACGTCATATTTAAACAAGAACATGAAAAGAAAAGTTGAACTATTAATAGTGATATAGTAACAATGGTATACAGAATCTGGCATATGTTCTCTCTCATGAAAGCGATGAAATCTTTTTCTTGACACAAAATAAAATGCCGTATTATATTCTGTGAAATAAGAGCATTGTTTTCCTGTTAATGATTTAAAAAGATCCTATATAAAGCTGTGTGAAGGACAAATTTCCATTGTTCCCTAATTCAACAAATTTAGAGTTTCTTTGTTAGAGGACAAGTACTTGCTCTGCTAAGATTTTAAAGGACAGTTTTGTTGTGTTGGGAGAAGAGGGAGTAACAAAAACAGAATGGCCACTTAGTACAGAGGATATATTTTCCTCAAAAAAATCCCAGTAAGATTTTTTATTTCCTATTGCCCAGTGAGCAGCTTCAAAGAAGTGGAAGTGATTAATACAGCTCTCATCAACTATCCAATTTTAAAGTAGCTCCAGAGAGTGTAAACAATAGCAAAAGAAAGCAGCCACATCTGAAATGGGAGCATGGATATTATTGCTGAGCCGTTAATTTAGATTTTACTTAGACTATAACTCTTTCTGGTTCCTAAACCTGAAATAGCCATGAGAATTCATTTATTTGTTTGAAAACAAGATATGCTTTAAAAATAAAACCACATATTGCTCTTTTTTTGTTCTATTTGTTCCTCGGGGGGCTGGATCAGAACTATATCTGTGTAATGGAGTGTTGAGCTACCAATCTGTTTTAATCCCACATTTTTCCATAACTACATGAGACTAGAATAGTCAAAAGTGGCTTAAAACTTTTTGTCTCCATCTGTTTTTTTTCAGGATTAAAACTATCTGAAAGCTAAGAAATCCCTGAGAAGTAGTTCCTTTAAAGACTTTTGACCACTGACAGCCCTGATTTATCTTTTAGCATCTGGTCCCACAGTTTACCTTGAAAGTAAAAGATTGTAGGGACTTGGTGAATACTTCAGTTATGTGAATAAGTACTGCTAGAGCCGTGGGATTGTACATGATGGTGTGCCTCATGTTGTCATGGTGCATGGTATAGAGAACATACCAGAAAGAACAGCACTCACTTTTAAAACTTTCAGAGCACCATATTTTCCCATGGCAGTGCAAGAAACTGTGTTTCTGTGTGTGTGTGTGTGTGTGTGTGTGTGTGTGTATACCATTAAAAGAGAAAGCAAGAGTGAACACAAGAGAATAAGGGTGCTCTCAGCTTCCTTGTTTTGAGATAGACAGAAAACTAATTAAACAGGGTGCTTGGCTTAAATGGAAAAAAGACTGAGCTATGTGGCAGGGTAGAACTTTGCACCTCATTTACTTTTGAGAAAGAGAGAGCTGGGATATTCTGCCTGAAGAATAAAGTAAGTGTAATATCCTTCTTCTCTCCTGGATTAAAAGATGAAGGCAGGACATTCAATCCCCCCAAGGGCAGAGCAGCTAGGAGTGAAAGAAATTTCCCTTAAAAATCAAAGAATCATAGAATAGTTTAGGTTGGAAAAGACCTTTAAGATCATTGAGTCCAACTGTTAACCCAGCACTGCCAAACACACCACTAAACTGTGTCCCTCAGTGCCACATCTACTTGTCTTGAAATGTCTCCAGGGATGGTGACTCAACCTCTTCTCTGGGCAGCCTGTTCCAATACTTGAAAACCATTTGATTGAGTAAATTATTCCTAATGTCCAAGCTAAACTTCCCCTCATGCAGACTAAGGCCATTTCCTCTTGCCCTATCTTGTTCTACCTAGTTGTTCATTGCAAGAAGAGACTGATCCCCACCTGGCTCCACCCTTCCTTCAGGGAGTTGTAGAAAGTGATTAGGTTACTCCTGAGTCTCCTTTTCTCCAGCCTAAACATCCCAAACTCCTTCAGTTGCTCCTCACAGGGTGTATGCTGCACTCTTCCCCAGCTCCATTGCCCTTCTCTGGACATGCTCTGGCCCTTCAATGTCCTTCCTGAATTGAGGGGCCCAAAACTGAACCCAGGCTTTAAGGTGCGGCCTCACAGGGGAACAGTCACTGCCCTGGTCCTGCTGCCATGCTATTGCTGATATAAAAAGGGCTAAATAAAACAAGAAATTTGTTTTTTTGTACACCAAGAGGAAAGCTGAGTGTTTTCCCATCATATTTCAGTGAAATTTCTGAAATTTCCAAAAACCATGCATTCGAGTAAAATTTTCTTTTTCATTTCTTTATCTTAGAGCCACAAAACAAATGTAAAACATTGAGAATTATTTCTTTTATGCACATAATTTCTAATATAATGCCTTAAAACAAAAAAAAAAAAAAATCTCAAGGGGAGTAGGAATAGAGGGGAGGGTTTTTTTGCCTGAGAGTTATATACTTTTCACTCTGGTTAACATTTTAGTAATCATTTACCTCAGAGAGATTTAATTCTGTCTTCTGTAATGTACCAAATATGTTCCAAAATATACTCTTGATTTCCTGTCATCTTCCACATCTGAAATTCAAATGGAATGTATGCATTTAGAACCAGTTCACCTGAATTCACTGAAATCACTTAATCTTTTTATTGTTGTAGCACTTTTTAGCAAGTTACTATATTCCTTTCATGACATTCTTTCCCTTCACAAACATTAGATAATTTAAATACTATTCTAAAAAGTAGAAGGGAATTATAATTGCATATTTTCAATAATATGATGTTTTGAAGAACTGTAACTGATTTTTTTGAATCATCATTCCTTTCTTAAATGTTTTGAGGACATACATATAAAATTGACAGAATGCCAACATATGGAAAAGCTCAAACTTCACTTTCACTATAGCGAACAACACACACAGAGCAAGCAGCATGGTTTTTCTAATTCTCCTCACCTCTCAGCTCCAGCCTTTATCCATTGCAATAGCCATGACCAGGAGCCATCCCAGTTTATGACAGCCAAGTAACAGCTTTTAGACTTCAGAGAAGACAGACAGCTAAATTGAAGCTTCTAATGGAGGTTAAGCAGTGCTGACAGAGTTACAAGGCTTTTTTTAGAACTCAGAATTTCTTGTTTGGATGAAAAAGACCATGCAGTGAAGACTGCTATTCTGCCAATTGTTTGACAGAGGACTAGTATTTAGGTTGCCTCTATAGGGAAATAAGTACATGCAAGAATTTCTTGAGTCTGCTATTATAAAAGATACACAGGAATTAGGCTTAGATGGTCACAGGTATCCTGGAGCCCTCCACTCAAGTCTCATATTGTCAGAATAATTCATGCCATCTACTTTTTCTGTTTTGCTCTGTTCCAAGGTCTGTACGTTTATCTTTCTAATACTACAAGTACTACGTGACAGCACAATAGATACTGTTCTTACGTTTCCAGATAGGATTTTTTTCATATTGGGACTAGATTGTGAAGTTGTACAATACTGGTCTGTGTGTAAAATAAGCACTTTTTACATAAACCTAATGGATCATATTTACCTCCTGTTCATACCTGTTGGTCAGAATGATAGCAAACACCTAAAATCTCTGGTCACATGCAGAGGATCTGATTTTTTCCCTATATATAAGACAGTGGAGACTAAATAGAAAACATCAAACGGAAATCCATCTAAAATTATATTTTTTCCAGTGCTTTCCCAATATTTTTAACATAAGACAGCTAATGAGGGAATGTTCAGCTAAATTCCTCTTCTTTCTTATACATTGCGAGGATGTACTCTTCCATGACTTGGCATTATTGGCAATCAGGAATATGATTGGCATTTTTTTAAAACAATTTTCTGTCCTCAAAAGGAAACCCAGAGATGTTTTTGTTTATACATCTAATATAACTTTAATTTCTCAGTATTTATTATTACTATTAGAAGTATTTTAAAGTTTGCAACATGCACTGGGAGCCTGGAAAGGCAAATTTATTCCTGACTGCACCAAAAGCCCTGTGGGCAGCAGGGCAAGGAGGAGATTCTGCCCCTCTGTGCCTGTCTGGTGAGACCCCACCTGCAGTGCTGCATCCAACTCTGGGATCCCAGCACAGGAAGGACATGGAGTTGCTGGAGTCAGTCCATAGGAGACTACCAATTGATCAGAGGGAGAGAGCAGCTCTCCTATGGGGAAAGAATTTGGATTATTCAGCCTGGAAAAAGGAAGCCTTTGGGATGACCTAATTGTGTTCTTTCAGAGCCCACAGGAAAGATGGAGAGATACTATTTACAATGGCTTGGAGTGACAGGACAAGGGGAAATGGCTTCAAAATGACAGAGAGTAGGTTTAGATCAGATATGAGAAAGCATTTCTTTACTGTTTAACTGGTTAATTCTTGGCACGGGTTGCCCAGTGAAATTGTGGATGCCCCATCCCTGGCAGTGTTCAAAGCCAGGTTGGATGGGGCTCTGGGTAACCTGGTCTAATGGAAGGTGTCCCTATCCATGGCAAGAGGGTTGGAATGAAATGATCTTTGAGGTTCCTTCCAACCCAAACGTGTGATTCTATGAAATAGACAACAGCAAGTCAGACGCAGAAATATTCCTCCACTTAAATTTCCATTCAGCTCTACTTTTAATAATGAAGGAATACAAATTTTATGTCTGAATAAAACCATAAGAGAAGCTAACACCCTGCTATGTTTCCTCTGCTTAACACTAGTAGTGGGGAAGTGTAGGTTGGAGTTTTGGAAAAGTTGCACATAGTTAAGATTTTGTAAAAATACCTAACCTCTATTTACTAAAGGTAGAATCTCCTTTTGCCTTATCATTGAAAGAGAAATATCTGTCCAATGTACATGTATCACAGTAAAAAGAAAATCTACTGCTTCCCTTGCTTATTAAGTATGGAAAATCTGTGAAGCTATAGCACATAGCAAAGGTATAAACATTTGATTATTCCCCTTTATAAATTGTATGATATCTGATTTGGAGTTTTTTATTTTGAACAAAGAAATACTGCTTTTTTGTAGTTAAAACACTAACAGTGGCCTTGAATAGCTATACAGTTCATTTACAATTCATACATCTACATCTCTGATGTTGAATTTGAAATCACCAGGCCAGACCCTGTGGCAGTATCATGAGAAGGCTTTCTGTAAGCAAATCTCACTTACAGGGACTGCATAAAGGATGTTACATGTGAAGCTATGGTTATATGTGAAGATAAAGAATACATAGCATTCATGAGAAACAAGAACTACAGTGCACAATTCCTTTTATAGGGGAGCATAATAAATTTATATAATGCAGTGATACAAGAGATGTTGATTAAATTAAATATATATTTATTATCTCCCTAAACAAATGAAATGTCAGTATTGGAAAGTCTTGATCCTAGATTTATACTCCTCACAGTGTGGGGTAGCCAAATAATGAAACAGAAATGGAGCAACTGTACCCCGAGATCTATAGTAAATTTTAGTGTAAAATAAAGCAAAACCACAACTGCAAACACCCCTGAAACTCCAGACCATGTGCCTTTTCATACCAAATAATAAGAAAGGAAGAAGATAAGTGAAGATGAAGAAAAAACCACTTTTTTTGTGTCACATTTTATGTTTCAAAAGGATTTCTCTTACATGAGAAAGTAATGACTGGTGCTGGAAAGAGCAATACAGACTTGGTCCCACTATACTATGCCCACATCCAATTTACTCACAGCGGAACCCATATTCTAGGAGTCATGATTTAATTTCTCCTCTCACATTTGATATGGTTACTACATCCAGATTTAAAGTTAATCGTTTAACTGTTTCTAATTTTATCCTAGAAATATATTCCTGCATTTAGAGAAATGCATCTTTATGAAATCAGATCATTTTCAAACTGTCAATGCTTCTTTTTTTTAATAGATAAATGCCATATGGAATAGTTAAATGCTCAACTTTAGGTATAACTAATATTTCTAGATTTATTAAAAGGTTCTATTTGACAAATCTGCCAAGCTTGCAAATTCCATTCTCAGATCTACAGTGTAAATCAATGTAACTGTAACTATTTTCAACCACACATTAGTTTAGCACAGTTATTTAATTCTGAAATTTGGGAGCACTTAGTATTAATGCAACTGATGAAAGTTGGCAGTCTCTTATAGTGAAAATGTGATTTAAGAACAAAATATTGATTCATTTAAGTCTGAATGGCAAGAAATAATGTCTGTCTATAATCTTAGCATTTCTTTCATCTCACACTATTAGTGCTGCAAGCTAAAGTTGTAGTTTTGTTTTGCTCAGAAATGGTTTAAATCAAGAGATTTGGATGTGGAACTCAAGGAGCTTGTATTCAGACCTAGATGTCCACATCTCCACAGGGTTCTAGAATTTCTAGCTCTCACTATGTTTCACACTCAGCAGGATTCTAGTTTTATTTTAGAAGCATCTTAAAATCTAGTTTTAGTCTGCATGGTGGGAATGCAAAAAACCCCTCTGACAGCAGAATTTCCCTGCTTAAGAAATGAGCTTACATCATAACTACTAAAATATTATAATATTCAAATCCAAGTCCTTTTTCAGACCCTATATCAGCAGAGAACCTAGCTCTGATGATATTTACCATTCTGATAGTCATACTTCATCTCTAATCAAACTACAATTAACCTAGAGATAAATAAGAATTGTTCCTAATTCTCACCTAATTGAATCAGATCATACAAGTTATACATAGTTCAAACAAAGTTCTGAAGAAAACACTCAGGCTTCCTAATTAAAACTCAATCACCAAACTGATGGGCTGATTTTCCAGGAGCTATTCTTATTCAGTCATTCTCTGACTATTCCTCAATCATCCTGTCACAGATAATCCATCCTTGAGTCTCATAACATTCATTTAGGAGAACCTGGCACTTCTGATTTGTAGCCTTCTGTCATGGTTTTACCCCAGCCAGCAGCCAAGCACCACACAGCTCACTCCTGCCATCAGTGGGATTGGGGATAAAATCAGGAGGTTAAAAAAGTAGAAAACTCGTAGATTGAGACAAAGGCAGTTTGACAGGAAAAGCAACAGCCATGGGTATAAGCAAAGAAAAAAAGGAGTTAATTCACTGCTTCTTATATGCAGGCAGGTGTTCAGCATCCCCAAGAGGGCATATGATGTGCAAGGGTGATTTGGGTAGACAAACACAATCACTCTGAACATCTCCCACTTCTTTCTTCCCCCATTTCTTTCTTCCCCCCGTTTCTATACTGAGCATGATGCCACATGGTCTGTTGGGGTCACTTGTCCTGGCTGAGTCTCCTCCCAACCTCCCAAGCACTCCCCATCTCCTCACCAGCGTGACTGTATGAAAAGCAGGAAAGGCCTTGGCTCTGTGTAAGCCCTGCTCAGCAACAATGAAAACATCTCTATATTATCAAGTCTGTTCAGCACAAATCCAAATCACAGCCCCACACCAGCTACCATGAAGAAAATTAACTCTACCCCAGGCAAAACCAGCACACCTTTTCATATGAGTAATGAAGAAATCGTAAACTCATGCCAGAAAAGCAATTATGCCATATTATCATATGTTGCACACACATGGGGAGTGACTGGCTAAACATTATCTGCATCAAAAATTTGTGGACAACTAATTGGAATTCAAACAAGATAAACCTTCTTTTGTATAGTATTTATTAGACTATGTATCTTCATATTAAAGTCAGATTGCTAGAAGCATGAGTTCCATGCTGAAAGATAAGTCTAGCGTAAAAGATCTCTATAACCAAGGATTAATTTCCACTGCCAGTCCTGGTATTTCAAGTGTCAAAAGCAAAGACTGTATCAACAAAGAACTAGCTGAAGATGTGAAGGTTGGGAGCAGCTTTGGCTGCAGTGTTGGTGTCTGAGTAGGAGTCAGTGAGGCAAATAAGAGTATTTCAGTCCTGGACTTCAGGAAAGCAGGTCTGTTTAGGAAGCTGCTTGGAATAAATGCATGGGATAAGGCCCTAGGGGAAAAAAAAGGAAAAAAAAAGAAACAAAAAAAAAGAAACAAGAAGATCTCTTTGGCTTAAAAGATCACCTTTTATTAAACTTCAGAATGGTCTATCCCAGGAAATCAAGCAAAGGCAGCAGGAGCATTGCATAGGGGAACAAGGAGTGTTTGGGAGATCAGATGGTTGTTCTGACCTTCAGATATCTATTGTTAGGCTTGAGAAATAGACATAAAAATACCTCCAGAAATTCATTATGCAGTCTTGCATTTGGGGAAGAACAACTCCAGGCACCAGTACAGGCTGGTATTTGAGAGACTGGAGGGAAGGTTTGCATAAAAGTACTTGAGGGGAGTCCTGGAAAGTTCACCATGAGCCAGCAATGTGCCCATTTGGCAAAGAGCCAACAGCATCTTGGGCTGCATTAGGTAGAACTCTTCCAGCAGGTCAAGGGAGGTGATCCTTCTCCTCTGCTTTGTCCTGGAGAAATACACCTGGATGCTGGGTCCAGTGCTGGGCTCCCCAGTAAGAGTCAGTCAGGGATGTGCGCTGCAGCAGGTTCAGTGAAGGGGCAAAAAGCAGATTATAGGCTTGGACTATCCATTTTATGAAAAGAGGTTGGAAGATCTGGAACTGTTCAGCATGGACCAGAAATGATTTTCTGGAGTCATATACATATGTATAAATACCTTATGATAGGAGTAAAGAAAAAGCAGCCAGACTCTTCTCACTGGTGACAGGCAAGAAGAAATGAGCATAAAACTTAAAAAAATGGAAATATAATTTAAAAATAAGATTTTTTTTTTTCCCTGAGAAAGTGGTTGAACACTGGAACAGGTTCTACACACAGATGTTGTGGAGTCTTCATTTTTAGGGATGCCCAAAACCTGACTTCACACAGTTCTAACGAACCTGCTCCAGCTGACCATTCCACCGTCCTACCATTTTAACAAAGACTTGACCATTTCCTGTTCTACAAGTTTCAATTGAAAAGGAATGAACTGAACTTTTTGTAATATATTGGGATTTTGATATATTGGTCTTGAGGGGACTGGAGGTGAAAGAGCAGCCGCAACAAACTGGTGGAAAAAAAACCAGTATTCTGCAGTCCTGGAATTTCTTAGAGGTAGTACAAGAGTATTACGTGATCTTTGGGATGAGCTGCCACAATTTGGTATGAGCTGCCACAATTTGGTATGACTGTATGAATACAATACCATACTACAGTCAATCCCTCAGAACAACAAGTTAAATCTCAAGTCTATGCCTTGACCTAAAATCTTACTCAAAAATAGAATATAAAGGCATAGAATATTGGGGAATTATTTTAAAAGCACGTTAATACGATTCCTGAAAAAAAGACAAATACTAAGTAGTAGATTCTTACTTAGTGTTTCTCTTACTGCATGCATAAATTGCATGCAAAATAATGACTTTTTTATTCCCTTAAGAATGTGGTCAGCAAAAGACAGAGATTAGCAAAATCTACCAGCCATGATCCCTGTTCTTTGTGAGATTCTGTAGAATAAAATGCCTGCTGTTTCCTAACAAATTATCCATGATGTGATCATTTGTCAGAATGTCAGAAATATGGCACTCATATTTCATGGCAAACACAGTCTTTTAAAGGCAATCTGTTTTTCTGAAACTCCTTATTTTTCACTCTTGTCTTCAATATTTTAAGAATTTATGAAGAAATGTGACAAACCAGAAAAAGATACAATTTCTCTAGCTTGCTGGGAAAGATGAAGATCCATACTTTGATTTCATTTGCATGTCTGTAATTTACCAGTTTACTACTTGATTGATGCATCAGTAGTTTGAGATATGCACTGAATATTAGCAGCACCAAAATCAAAGGATTTTCTCTAGACCTTGTTTAGAAAGGAGAGGGAACAAAGGCTATTAACTAAAAGCAATACCACCCTAAACAATTATTACTAAAGGCTGATACCACCACCTTGTGTCTGCAGGTCTAAAAGATTTTGAGCATATCTTGACACCACACATTGCTCAAGTACTTTGAGTATTTAAAATAATTTTAAATACTTTAGTAAATTTTCTGAGAAGATTGTTTATAACCAGTAACACTTTTATACATGTTACATTTGAAAGGTAGAGTTATATGAATGTCTAAACCAAAACAAAATCACTTGTCTGTAAGACTGAGACTGAGGATCCTATCGAGAAAACAAAACATTGTACCACTGCTGTTCCAAACCAAAAGAAAGACAGATACTTTTTAAAGAGTAGAGGATGAGGAAAAGAGTAAATTACTAAGCATCCATTGTCACATATAAAATGCCCATAAGTACTCTTCTGCAGAATAAGCAGGTTTGCCCAGTGAATTACTAGTGATGTGGTTCCTCAACTCTCAGGAATATTTTGGGGTACATTCTGCTTCCACAGGACTGCTGAGGACAAACAGCTTTTGCAAAACAGGTCTTATTGAGCTTTTGCTTCTGTTTAAAGTGTTTCTCTTTTTCTTTTGTTATTTTTACACTAACTGAGGTCTATTGAGAGAATATATTAAAATGTATAAAAGTATTCATAAACTATTATTTAATAAAAACAGTATCATTGGTTATTGAACTTAGATACTCTAGTAGAAGAAATTATGTTCTACATTTAAATCTCAAATTCACAGGCTGAGGATTCATTTTCTAAGTCCTATCCTCAACTGAAAGAAAAAAGTAACGATGGGACTGAAATACATTTGATTACTGAGTATGACTGCATATGAATCACAGGCACCAGAACAAAACCTGATAAGATAAATCTGATTAAACAAGGTCTGCGCACTGAAATTCAAATTTCTTTCAGATATTAGTTACATACCAGCGCTCATCTTGCCAGTGGAGTTCTTCACAAGTAACAAATTTTTAATGAGTACACTATCTTTAACATAAATTTGAAAACCATTAACTAATTAACATGAGGTTAGACTATTTCACTTATTGCACTATTTTACTTGCAAGAAAGCAAATTACTTGGAATCTGAAATAGTCTAGCACTTGACTGAATATCATCTTTTGAAATACAAACCATAACAAACATATCAAACTACTCTTACTATAGCAATATTAAGGATTGCAGCACAAATCTTGTCCTTGCTCCTGTGGCAAATGGCACTACTTTTGCAGTAGCAGAATAGAGTGGAAGACCTATACTTGCAGAAATTTGGAAACAATTTGCAAGTAGTTCTTCAGAAGAACTATTCCTCCTTTGCTGTCTTCTGTCAGAAATCTCTTGTCCTTTTCTGAGCAAGAAAAGCATTTATTTTTAGACAGATTTGTATATGTTTTATAAATTATGTCCTGCTATAGCAACCTAGGCAAGGCTTCAGAATTTCCCCAAGTAAATTCTCACATCAACTTCTTTCCAGATTTGGCTGTGTGGGTCAGATACATGTATTAAAAGAAATGCAAGAATGGGGGTGGGTGTGAGTTATGGGACACTGTAAAACTCAACGTGTCAGACTTGCTGTTATTGTGCTAGACTGGGCTACAGGGAATGCAGGCAGACTGCAAGGACGGCATTGGTCTTCACATGAACAAAGAATAAGGACAGTATAAAAATACCTTAACATCCTTTTGCCACATTATCCTGTACCTAGCCATGCTACTTATCTTCCTGGAACACCAAATATTAACTCACTTTACAAATCTGTCCCCAGTACCATTAATAATCTTCGCCTACATCACAACCTCAAAAAACAGCTAAAATTCTGTTTGACTAAGTAAGCAAAGATATTCCTGATCTAATTTCAACAGTCTGTCTGTATCACAGAATCAAAATCAAGAAATCACAGAATGGGCCAGACAGGAAGGACCACAGTGGGTCATCTGGTCCCATCTCCCCACTCAAGGAGGGTCATCCCACATGGCACAGGATTGTGTTCAGGTGGTTCTGGAATATCTCCAGTGAGGGAGACTCCACACCCTCTCTGGGTGATCTGTTCCAGTGTGTGGTCACTGCACAGGAAAGTTCTTCCTCATGTTCAGGTGGAACTTCCTGGACATCAGTTTCTCCCGTTGCCTCTTGTCTCATTGCAGGGCCCCATGGAGCAGAGCCTGGTCCCTGCTTTGACCCCTCCCTGCAGACACTGACAGACATGGATGAGGTCCCTCTCAGCCATCTCTTCCTGAGGCTGAACAGCCCCAGTACCCCCAGCCTTTCCTTGTCAGAGAGATGTTACTGTCCCTTCGCCATCTCTGTAACCTCCCCTGGAGCCACTGCAAGAGCGCCATGTCTCCCCTGTCCTGAGGACCCTAGAACTGGACACAGCACTCCAGGATGTGCCTCATGAGGGTTGAGTAGAGGAGCAGGATCACCTCCCTCATCTGCTGGAAATCTTGCTAATTTACCCCAGGATACGAGTTGGCTAGCAAGGGATGAAGCTCAGTCATGAGTCACCCTTGTCCAGAGGCAGATTAAAGTGTATCATAAATCTGACATTCTGTGAAGTTCTTAAAAGAATTTTAAGATTTTTAATAGCTTTTCTAACCTGTCATTTTAATACTGGTTACATACTGGGCATTGTATAATCAGTTAGTCTCAATTTAACGTGCTTTTAAAATCTGTTTCCGGCTTAAATATTTTCTGGTAGAAAATACTCCAAAATTAGTATGATTGTATAAAACAAACTAGGTTACTTTTCATAGAGACAGTACTGCTGAAGCAGCTGAGATTTGGGACATTTTGCACAAATTTTTGCCACATTTTTTATCAACCTCAGTTTCAAAAGCAGTATTAATTGTTTTTAGTTATTATGTCTCAAAGATAGGTTTGTTGGGATTTATTTTTGCTTTTGTTTGTTTGGGGTTTTTTAAATTTTTTTTCTTTTCTTTTTAGTTTTATTTCTCCTTGTTATAGCATCTTTAGAAACCTTCTGCACCCTACTGCAGACACACAGAAAACAAGTAAAAGCCCGTATAAGGAGGGGCTACCTTGTCAGGCAGAGTATGCAATTCTTGGGAAACTAAGAAACACTTCAAATTTAACATTTAAAATTATAAAAAATATATTAAAATATTTGGATTATTTTGTACAGCATTCCAACATTACCTTTAATGATATTAGTATGGGAATTAACAGGGCAAATGGAAATTAAATAGAACATCTGGGAAAAGTCTTTAACCTCTGCAATGTCCTGGCTGTACTCTCATTGCTCTGTACACCTCTGCAGCTCTCAGCTTGCAAATTCTAACATTACACTGCACAAACACTTGTTGATCTTCAGAATAGTGTAGGAGAATATATTTTAATTATCACCAATATTGCCTATGCCTATTTTCTGACCATTTTATGCATCCAAAATAGATTTTTCCATATGGACATAAAACAATATTTTTCAAAGCATTTTAATAATTGAAATTTCAACTACTTTTATTTTAGCATTTTGAAAGTATGACTTTTTTATGATTATTCCTTGGCTTTTTTTAACATTTAGGATTTAGCAGAAGCCATTGTATTCCATTAACAATTTTCTATTTGAAGCACAGACAGGGTAGTTTCTCAGAAACTGAATGTTCCTTAATGAATTCTCCTTAGGTTATGACAATACAAAGAAAAACAAGATTTGTATCATGGCTATCTTTTAAAAGCGGTACTTGTCTACTTACTTGGTGTTGTTTGCTTTTCCATTTTCTAATTGGAGGACTTTGAAAAATAAGGGACTATAGTAGAGGGTTCTTTAAAATTTATATGTAAGGAATTTTGTGTGAAATGTTGTAAAATGCTGCAAAAGTCCTTACCTTAAGAAATTTTCTGCAAATGGAGCTGCTGAGTAGGGAAAGGGAAGACAAGTCAACCAGAAGATTTAGAAAACCAATAACAGAAGAATGAATTTAGCAAAACACTTCTGAACTCCCTCCTGGAAATACCTTAAGGTTTATGCAGCGAGTAAAAGAAATGCTGGCATTCATAAGAAAAGTAAGACAATGTCATGACAAAAGTGGAGAGGAAAATGCAAGTTGTCACACCAGGGCAGAAAGAAAAGGATAAGATAAATATTTAACCCAATAAAAGATACCAAGAGCTAACACATCAATCAGGAAAGAAAGACAAGCGGCAGCCAAAGTCAAAGGTAATTCTAATTCATATTGCATCATGGATATTGATGGAGGCCTCCATAAACTTTTCCAAACGGAACCGTTTCCTTGGCAAGAAGATAGTTTACATTGACACACTAAATGCAAACAATGGTTTTAATCTATAAATATTGGCAGACCTTGTCATTGTAGCCAATGTAGTGGTCAGTGATGCATGTCAATTATAAATGTAATATTTAGGTTAGAATTAACATATCGACTTGCCTTGAACTTGAAAGTGAGCATGCCAAAGTGATGTAGCCAACAGCAATATGTGAGCACTTTACAGTGCTGGGGTGGCATAGACACACAAAGCTTTACATTAGTGTATGAGCAATGAGACAAACACAGGAGGGGGATAGCTACACCTGCAAGGCACCTGAGAAACAAAGCCACCGCACAGGCAAAAAAGGTGAAGATAGGCAGGACATCCTGCTAAAAGGCACTACAAGGATGTTTGGCAAGATGGAGGAAAACAGAATCACAGAATGAGTCAGGTTGAAAGTTGGCCCAACCTCCCTGCTCAAGGAGCGTCATTACAGAGCACATATCATGTGATTGCATTCAGATGGTTGTGAAATATCTACAGTGATGGAAACTCCACAGCCTCTCTGGACAATCTGTTCCAGTGCTTGGCCACTGTACAGGAAAGAAGTTCTTCCACATGGTCATGTGGAATTTCCTGAGCATGAGTTTCTGCCTTTTGCACCTTGGACCATTGTGGGCACCACAGAGTAGACCCTGGTCCCTGCTCTAACGCCTCCCTGCAGACACTCACAGACATGGATGAGGTCCTCTCTCTGTGGTCTCCTCTCAAGGCTGAAGAGACCAAACTCCCTCACCTTTCCTTATAAGAGAGATGCTCCAGTTCCCTCAGTAAGCACTGTGGGGAGCAGAAGAAATCCCCCTTTTGGGGGGTGGCAGAAGGACAACAGGACAAAAGCATCAGATGTCAATGCCAAAAATTGGAAGACAAAACCCATTTTTCTTGACTTGTCTCATTGAGGAGCTCTCAAGACTGGTCACCTTGACCTTGGTGGGTAAGAACAAGTAAGGACAGCAGCTGTCAGTGCTGACTGTGCAGTATCACCAGGAGACTCACAGTCAAAGCAGAAAATGATTGTCAAATACTAAGTTTTGTATAGGTAGTGATAATGACATGTAAGAATTAAACCTTAGCAAGAGGAATGCTTTTAACAAATTAATGTAGTAAAGTTGAGTTTTATAGTTTAAAATTGTCCTGTCTTGTCAGTCTTTTAAACATCCCAACACATAAATCTTTGACAGATATGCAGACAGACATAAAAAAAAATCAAACTTGCTCACACATAAAACTTGGTGGTACATATACAAAGTCTTCAGACATCTTCATTTCCAAATTAAATATTCATGGAAGATAGCAATGCTATCTATAAATCTTAAACAATGGTTTCTCAGAGACTTTTTTTATCCTTTTAGCAATTTTGAGTAGCAAGCTTGAAAAAGAAGTCAACCTCAACAGAAATTGTTCGCAATACAGGAATGTCCTGTGATATGTTGTTCACACTTTTTAATTTCTATAGTCAACGGTGAAAAGAAGACATTTCAGAAGCTCAGTTCTTGGTGCTGAGCCAAATTTGTGTCCTCATTCTTTCTTGTTAAAGAAAATGAATGATTAGTCAAATGACAACCTTAGGATTGTTACATACTGGAAGAACAGATGCTACAAGTTTTTAAAAGTTTTTCCTCTAACTATTTAAACAGGAATTATTGTAAGGAACTATTTCCTTCAAGCTATCTATTTTCCTTGGGCTAATGATATAACATAATAATTAAGTGTAAAACTGCACAGTAACATTAGTGTGCCTTTGTTATGTAGAAGTGATTCATAAAATCATAGTCTCACAGAAAAGTTTGAGTTGCAAAATACTTTAAAGGTCATTTAGTTCCAATCCCCCTGCCATGGGCAGAGACACCTTCTGCTAGACCAGGTTGCTCAGAGCTCCATCCAGCCAGGTCTTGAACACTTCCAGGAATGGGGCAAACACACCTTTCTAGTATGAAATTGTAGGGACATTGTGGCTGGAAGACACATTATTTCAGTGTGAAAGAGAGGAATTTATATCATCAGGTGGAGGAATATAGCCTCAGGGATAATTCACAATATGTGTCTCTAGTTGCAGATTCATCGTGTGAGCATGTATCCTCACTTAATAATACATGTAAGAAATCACTAAGTTAGAGGATCAAACACAAAGTCAAACAACACAAGCACTTCATTGCTACATCTTTAAATGTGAATGAGAAGTCCTTTTTTCCAAGGAAATTGTGTTTACTTGTGCATATGTATTACAACTTAGTGACCATTCAAAGTTTCTTCTTTTGGACATTGAAACAAAATACAAAAATGAAAAATAAAAATAAAAAGAAAGCTTCAAAATGCAATATAATATCTTTTATTTCAGACTGTATGTTGTCTAAAATGGCACATGGGGTGACAAGGTCTGAAGAATGATGTAAAGGAAAGTTGTACATCTTGCAATGTCTAACCCTTTTCTAAAACTTCCCTGTGACTTCATAAAGCTGTGAAATTTTGTCTTTGAATACCTAAAAGACTCTTGAGAAGATTTATTCAGTACACTAAACTTCTGTTTAAAATGTGACAAGCAAAACCATATGTATGGTATGGAAAGACAATAAAGGAACACAATGAAACTCCAGATTCAAACTATAATGAGAGTATATATTTTAATGCAGCAGACTTACGCCTCCAAAATTGGATGTCTAGCTTTATTTAAGTTTGATGCAAACAAAATAGAACCTGAAGAACTTTAATATAAAGATAACAATATTTAGATACTGGCAGAACTTTTAGATACTTTTTTTCTTTTAATATTTTACAGGAATATTAAAGTGTGAAGGCAGTTCTTATACAAGGTGTGACTGGGAAAACACATTTCAAAATTCCTGTTTTCTCAACTCTCTATTATTCATATTATTTAAAAAACAATGGGGAAAAAAGATAGGAATGCATAACACCTAAAAAATGTCATTATCAAAAGAAAACATCTGCAAACAACAGTCTCTTAAACAACAGCAATAAAATATTAGTTTGAAGCAGTATTAGATGTATGGTTAAGTTGCCTAATCATGATTGATTTTTTTTAAGTATTATTTTGCAAAAATTTCTATCTGTGCTTTTTACACATCAGGATTTTTCACTTATTTCTCCATTCACAGCTTTTTCTAACCTTTTTCCACTCTTGCTTATCAATGCTTTGGTTACCCAACCCTGAAGCTGAAATTTTGCCTTTCAGTTATAACTGGTTGAAACAGAAAAATAAATATTTAAAACTTTGTATACACTTCCTGAAGCAATTTAAATTCAGTTCTGTAGGAAGTCACAAAGACCACTTGATAAATTGTATTAATGCACATCTTTACACTGAGGTTCTTCTGTTTTTACATGTAGTGATACAAAAATGTTGTAACTATTTTCAGAGCCTAAGTTTTCATAAAAACTTCTAAACAATTGCTTCAAAAGCAGACCTTGCTTTTAAATCAGTTGTTTTGTCCTTTCCTTTCTGTTTTACAACCTCTTTTTTTCCTACTATTAATTATTTCTGTCACAGACAGTAAGTCATTGGGTAGCACAGAGTGCAAGGGGTTTGAAGTTTTGATGATACACTGACTACGCAGAGGAGACATGTCCATCAAAAGATCACTAGAAGTGGACTGTCACTGGTGTACTATTTATTAGCTTTTGCAGTTCCCACATTTCTTTGATTTTCCTCTGCAATATTTCATCTTTGCCCTTCATAGTCTTCAAGGAGGAACTGTGAAAAAAATACCACACTTCCATAACAATTATTCTCACAACATTACAAATAGCTGCTTGAAAGATTTTTACATTTTTAAAACAAATTGTATACATAAACCATCCCAGGTCATTGAGAATACTTGTCAAAAACCTACCATGTGGATAGAAAATACCCATGAAATGAAGAGAGAAACTGCACTGCCAGTTGTCATCTCAAGATCCTTGTGCAAATGTGCAGTACTTGAGCTCACAACTCACCCATAATCACATGTATGCATTTCTGTTAGATGTTTAATGCTAGTAGCAATTCTGAATCTTGCTGACATTTCCTGTTTTGTGCTACATATAACCAATCACTGCTATCTCTGTTGGGTAGCAGAGACAAGATCTCCATGATTACTGTGTGCTGCTTGATTTCACCTCCATTTAATTAATTCTGAGTACTTTCTGATTAAATTTTCATAAACTATATCTTGGCGCTATGTGTATTAGAATTTTGTGTGGGCAGTAATCACTACTGATACACAGACATCAGACAGTACATTAAAAAAACCAAGTACTCTGAAGGTTTTGTAAATATCGTTTTTACGGGCACCATAAGTAAATTTACCCAGCACCTCAGTGGCAGAAGACAATTACAATCTATTTAAGATCTTAAATATGACATATCTAGTCATAGGGAAAAGAATGTTTGTGTACATTACATAACTTCTGCATTTTAATTTCTCCTTTCCACGAGTTGCTAAAGAAGAAATTATTGCCAAGGGAAGAAGGGTCAGAAATAGTCACGAACCCAGGAAGATGAAAAGGCAAGGAGAAATTTAGGTCATTAATTAGTCTGGAGAAGTTTATCTTCCAAGACGGATTTTATGTGAATGGCATCATTAGGAGACAATGCTCCTCCATATTTGAGTTCTGGCTATATAATTCTCTCCAGATTGTCTTTGCAGCACAATACATCATCTCAGGAAAATCAAGGATCTTCTTCATTCAAACCTTGAGTTTTAGTGATGATCAGAATTATTTAAAAGGAAGAGATTTAAATGTGATCCTTAATCATATTTACCCTTAAAAGAGCTGGCTTATTACATTTATAGTTGTTTTTTCCTAGTCTAGTGCAACCCATATACATCACTATGGCAATGCAGCTGTTCAGTCTTTTGTGTGTGATATAATGAGCCCTCTAGAAACAATGTCAGAGGTCTCTATTATTACCATATCCATGCAAACAATTGCAGATATGTCAGAGCTTTCTTTTCCCAGAGTCACTTGGGAATCACTCATCCACTTCATCACAATATTCAGCTCTGGCTTGGAAATCCCTCCAGATGAAAATAATAGAAACATTTTTTTGTGCTTGCTATTTATCAGTTCTGTGGGTTTTCATCTCTATATTAAGATAAGCACTTTTAATTGTCCCTTACAGGCTATGTGTACAGTATATCAAAATCTCCTGTGACAGGAAGGAGTTCCAAACACTGTAGCAAACCAGACCAAGACTGGATCTGAGATTTAAGCTTCCAATCACTGTCAAAGAAGGCTTAAAAACTTGATAGCATTGAGGTGTTCTAGCTAAAAATTGTAACAATGATGTGTCATGGTGCCTTTTCAGAAGGCTTTATTAAAATTTCCAATTATAACACCACATTTACATTTTGCTATTTAGGATTCTTCTGTCTCACTGTAGGGCAAATTTACTTCCAAATAAACAGTCATTTTAACACTGTCACCTGCCGGACTCCAGTCTGTTGACTGGCTATTTTGTTTCCTTTTTTTACTCGCTTCAGACTTATGCACTTGGAGATTTTATTGTTTGGGTTTGGTGGTTTTTTGGTGTAGGTATGTGTGTTTTATCTAAAACAAACTTCCTATGTTTAGGGTATATTTTCGGAGAAATAAAAATCTTTTATCATCACTTCTCATGTAGGATCTTTTGAATGTCTAAGTGAAGACCAGTGACGAGTGGCATTGCTCAGGGCTTGGTACTGAGACCAGCAAGAACATTTTTGTTGGTGACAGGGGCAGTGGGATCGAAGCATCCTCAGTAAATTTTCTGACAACTCTAAGTTGTATGGTGCAGTCACACACTGGAGGAAAGGGATGGATCCAGAGGGACCTGGACAGGTTGGCAAGGTGGGTCTGTGTGAATCTTAAGAAGTTCAACAAGGCCAAGCACAAACACAGGCTGGGTGGAGAATGGATTGAGAGAAGTTCTGGAGAGAAGGTCTTTGGGGGATTTTTGGATGAAAAGCTCAATATGACTCAGCAATGTGCTCTTGCAGCCCAGAAGACCAACTGTGTCCTGGGCTACCTCAAAACGAGCATGACCAGAAGGCCAAGGGATGTAACTCTGCTCTTGTGACACACTCCCTGCAGTGCTTCGTCCAGTTCTGGGTCTCTCAACACTTGTTGGAATGAGTCCAGAGGAAGGCCACAAAGACAATCAGATGGCTGGAATACCTTTCTTATGAAGAGGCTGAGAGCTGGGCTTGTTCATCCTGGAGGAGGCTCTGGAGAGAACTCTAGAGGCCAGAAGAGAAGAGCTGGAGAGGGACTTTTGACAAGTGCCTGGAGTGACAGGACAAGGGGGGGATGGCTTCAAACTGACAGAGAGCAGGTTTAGATCAGATATTAGAAAGAAATTCTTCCCTGTGAGGGTGATGAGACCCTGGTACAGGTTTCCCAGAGAAGCTGTGGATGCACCATTGCAGGAAGTATTCAAGGCCAAGTTGGATGGGGCTTGGAGCAACCTGGTCTAGTGGAAGGTGCCCCTGCCCATGGAAGAGGGGTGGAATGAGATGATCTTTATGGTTCCTTCCAACCCAAGCCATTCTATGTTTCTTTGATACTATGAATTAATTAACCTGTCCAGTCCTCTTTCGCTTCTTACAGACAAGTTTAGAAACTGGCATTTAAAATGTTCCCCACAAATTTATGCTAGGATTTCCTCCTTCTTCCCAAGCTTCACTTTTAAGACTAAGAAAGCAACAACTGGATACTTGCAAGTTTTTTATCACCTACATAAGCAGCTCAAAGGCATTCAACAGTAGCATGATACAGGCCACATTTCTTCCTATAAGTATTTCTTCCTTTAAGTTACAGAGTGCTTTGAGAATACACTATTAACATATGCCTAGAGACAGAATTTGAGTAAAATTAGTTATTTCCTACTTTTGTTGATTCTGAGCTTGATGCAAGAGTACTGGTGGCATTACAAACCAAGTGTGTTATCCAAGAATCTTTCAGAGGGAGTAGAATCAAAAATAAATTCACATCAGTGAAATACCTTATAAACATAAGTACCTTGTAGGATTATGGAATAAATGGGGAATATGGAATGGAAATATTATTTTAATTTTTTAGTTATTTTTAAAGATCATGAATAGCTACGCTGTTAGCATTTTTACATTTGACAGTAGTAGCCACCTTATTGTTACTAAGAAAGTGTAAGATTTTTTGATGTCTCTAAAACTTTTTAATTTTTGTCTTCTGCTCAGATGAAAGCAAACGTGTCACCAGGGCAATTACTGTTCATTTATTTTTACAAAGACAGCTTTCATCATAATCTTAATAAATATCCTTATCCTTCACTTGACAGGAAAAAAGGACGGGAAGAAATAAAGTATTATTTAAAAAAACCCAATGATTTCTGAAATTGCTGATTGTGAAAAGAATAAATATATGGCTGTATTTTAATTTTCCTAGCATTACTGGTGATAAAATAATTTGAGTCCTTGTTGTATGGGGCTTTTGTCTTCTCATAGATTTCATTTACTCTTGTCTTTAGTGGTTATTTCATTGAACATCCCTTCGACTTATTTAGGGAAGACACTTTTTCTGTGCACTTATTCTGTACTTTCATTTTCCCCTCACATCCTGTAATACAGCCATGTTTTGTAATGGAGTGCATTTTCTTTATAAACCAGCTCATTTTCTCTTATTTTAACAGCTGTTATTTCTGACTTTCCAACCTATCTAACCCTTATGTAAATCAGTCCTACTGCCAAAAGTCTTTTTAATTAAGTTGTGTTTCTATAGCTTAACTCAAGGGCAACAGGCAAATAGTACTGTCTTTTCATTCACTTATTCACTGCGGAAGACACAATGGAGATGAAACCCCCTATGCATATTTATTAGATACCAGCTTTTTTAAACAGCTGTATTTTGAGCTAATCATTGGATTTGACAGCAATAGTGGTGTTTTTTTTTTTTTTTTCCATTAAAAATCTCTTATTGCAGTAGGCTGTGCTTATCAATTAAACTTTCTTATCAGCAGTGGAACACTGGGACACCATTTTGTCATCATGTTGGAGACACTTAATCCTCCTTTTGGTTAGTTCAAATTCAGGAATCAAACAAGCAAACAAACATTTAGGGACATGGTTTAATTGTGGACTTGGCACTGCTGGGTAAATGTTTGCATTGGATGATCTTAAAGGTCTTTTCCAACCTAAATTATTCTACAGTTCAATAAGAACCATCATTTTACTGGAGGGAATATATTTCAGGTCACACTTAGCTTTTTATTTGTTTGTATAAGAATATCTCAAATGCTTATCTACTCAATTTACTATACCACAATTACTCATTTCGCTATAAAGTCCCTGGTTTTCAGTGACAGAAAATTTAATCCTAAAACTAAAACAGAGGAAGCAATTAAGTATTTGCTAAAGTGGAGATGAACATTCTTAACAAATGTTTAGCCAGAGCACTTAAATACTATGTTCAGAACAAAAATAAATTTTAAAAAGACTAACTTTTCAACAGAAAGTATTCCTACAGAAGTCACCATTAAAGGACTTCTTTGGCACAAAAATTTTTTGTGCTTTCATGGGCCACTTTGATGAATTGTTGGCAGAGACATTCAAGGACTTTAGAAACATACAAGCCTCAAGAGTACCAGAAAATAATTCAAAATAGCTGGAGACTGGGAGAATGCAAGGAAGGAATATTATATATGCTTGTCCTGTTCTAATACAAGTGTTCATCAATGTGCATCCATCTAGGCTCTTCATGGGAGATGGGATAATAGGGTACATTTTTTTCCACACAAAACCAATATAGTTATTCCCATTTTTTTAACACCTATCTGCTGAATTCTCTAAATTACCTGGCAGATGATGGTACTGAATTTCTTGTACTCAGTGACAGGATGCATGTGAACAATTAAAGCTTGTATGTAATTATATTCTCTATGCAAATATGAAAAAAAATAACTAAAAAGAGAATATACAGGGTGCTTGTTGCTCTACTGAGAGACTATAACTGTTATTGCTACTACTGAACAAAATTAATCTATTCAAATTCTTGGAATTTAAAATTGTTTAAAATAATATTTTGATTAAGAACATGTAGCTCTTTAATTGTAAATACCAGGGTTTCCTTCATGACTAGTAATATCCACGAAATAATGATGGACATGTGAAGCAACATATTATATTCAGAATCTAATTCGCTAAGGTCAACACAAGAATGTGCTTTCCTGCAAGAATTTTTTACATATATAAAAGGTAGAAATGAAAGATAAATGCTAAACGATTTACATAAAACCCCAGAAGATATGTCTTTAAATATTTACATGTATGCATTGTATAAAATATTTGTGCAGAAGTTAGAATCGGCTATAAATACAATATGTTCATTCTGTATATCATTCAAAAATGTATGGAAATATGATGGCTCCATCAATGCCTGTTTTACAAACACTTTGAAAATAGTCCTTACTGAGATTGAATCCTGAACTTAGGTTTGAAAAATGGATTCCGTCAATTCTTTTTGATGGACAAGATGTATCTCCAAGTCAAGTTCCTTATGGAATTGTATTTGTAGTTATATGAACATCAATCAAACTACTCAGTAACTTCAACTTGTGGTTTCCTCAACGCCCAGCAGTAGAAGAGACCCTTGGTTTACCAGATTCTTGTAAATTGGATACTACACTTCTGAACATAAGCTGAAAAAGCATGATGCCAAGGGGACATTGCACTGGGGAAAATCTTTAGTCTCCTTTAAGACACTATGGGTAGAAGAGATGAATGCTCTAGTAAGACATGGGAAATGAAGTGCTATCCAGGGATTGCTTCTTTGAGATCTTAAAAAGTAGCAGCAGGAACAAATATAGTGATCCTCATACTCCAAACAGAGTAATAATCAGAGCTGCTTTTACAGACATTGATGGTATTCACAGAAGGATGGGAGACCATTCAAAGCAGACATACACGTAAAGGTATTGAAAGAAAAACAAAGGTCTTTGAAGAAATACCTTTACTATTAATTTTTCTCCTTTACCGTGAGGATCAGTGCCAATAGAATCACTGCATTTTAATGAGACTCTAGGGTGCCAGGTGTACCAGGCTGGGAATGGGCATTGCTGGTATTGAGGCTGAGCATGAACATAAATAGGGCTCTCCAGGCACTGACTGAAGCTGTAGGATGGGCACACAACAGCATAATTTAGCTGTTTATAAAGAAGTCTTATACAAGGTTTTATGGTTGCACAGTGTCAGAGTTGGCCTTGAACATAGATAGCCAAAACTGGGGTGAACATGTTCACTTCGCATTTTATTGAAAATAATTATATGGCTGTCCTGGTTTGAGACAAATTTAGGAGAAAACCCCATCCAAATGGACAGCAGCCTTCACCAGCCCCTCCCCTACCAGGTTTGGGAAGAAATTTCTCAGAAGTGAAAAAAACCCCTGATTTATTCACACAATATGCATGTAGACATAACACAGAGAGAAAACAAAAATAGAAACCAAGAAAACTCCGAGAATTAATAATATCATATTATAAATCCCTGAAAAGGGAGAAAACCTCCGCAGAGGGTCCCAGAGTCACCTCCGTTGGATGGTCCCTGAGGCTGACATCTTGGCACAGGCTCCACCACCAGGCCTTCACAGGCCGGGGTGTGCGTGCACTGGTCCTCTCTGGAAAAATCAGCCCTCAGTCCCAGGAGATGGCTTCAAGGCCAGGTTCAAGGAAACAGANGGTGAAAGAAAACAAAAAAAAAGGGAAAAAAAAAAAAAAGGGAAAAAAAAAAACCTGTCCAAAAAGGCAAGGGGAAAAAAAAGAAGAAAAAAACCCCCTCTCCTTCTGTCCACCATGCCAACCTTGTCCACCACAGATGGGAAGAAGGGAAGATCCCGGGGAAGTCATCTTATTTATAAACAGTCCACTGGGAGGAAATCCGCTTCTTCTGTGTAGAAACATAACCTTGTACTGAAAGCTCTGCTGACAATGACAGCTGACGATGGGAATACAATATTGTGGGGAAATGATACAGTCACCCCAAGACAATGGCTAAAAATAAATAACATATATTAATATTTAATAAACACATTATTTGAAAACAATATCTCTTTAACATTTTCTAATTCAAATTATGCAAGTTTCAAATTTAAAAGAAAAAAGACCTTTTAAAAGAAAAAGAACCTTTTGGATTTTTAAACAGTTAATTTTACAGCTAAAATACAGCTGTAGAGAAAAACTGGTCTGATTTATGTTAGTTCCAAGCTTGTAGTTTTCCATACATTGGTTCACAGCTCTTCATTTTCCTTCATTCCTCATGGCCACATGGCTTTTTTATAAATTTGTCTGTATTTTGTGAATTATTTTCCCATTTCTTCTCTTTACTAATACAAGGTATGTTTTCATATTCTACTGGGAATGAAAACACTGTTTTATTCTTTTGCAATATTTTACTGACTGCTACTTGTCTTTGGTAAAAACTATTCTGTTCTCTTGTGGGTTAATTATTTGTAAAAGACTGTAAATAGTAAGTCAAGTGTGTTCCAAATCGATCTAAGTAAATGCACAAGGAAGTTCCCAAGAGAGCAGATATTTGAGTTGTTGGAACATCTGTCACTGGTGCTTGGGTTTTGGGATCCTACTGCCCATGGCAATTAGCCCGAGGGTTTGATTTCTCCTTCTAAAACAGGCATACTAATGTTAAATGCTGCACTCTTTACAGCCACTATTAGAAGCTGTTGTTATCTTCGGAGAGCTGTGAGATTGTTTACAAACTGCACTGGCTGCAAACTGCTGTTAACACTGTCAAATAATCCCAGTGTTTCTTTGAGAAGGTAATAGTCCTGTCATGTGCTGTCCTTAGCTTGTTAGTTAAATAAATACCTGAAAGTATTGTACCCAGAAGATTTTGAGAAATTGGCACAGATATCTTTCTAGTTCCAAATTTTCAATCACTTTTAGTTTAAGTTTATTAACTAAAAGGAATTGGGGAAAGTGGTTGCTTCTCATTACATCTATGACTATTGAGAAAAGGACTGAAGGACTGAATAGTTTTTCTAATTTACACAGAATTTCAAAATTGAATATTATTAGCAAAAAGTCAGAACATTAGCTTATTTCATTGGGAAAAAAACATTAAAGGCCTTTTAATATTTTGATTTTTTTATAAAATAAGAAAGCAAATTTTAAAATAAATTTATAATTATATTAAATATTTTAGAAGGTATCCTTTCAAAAGGATCAAGGCAATCTGTCCTTTTTCACCTCTCTCCCAGATTACATCTTTCCTTTTTTGCAACATCAATCATGTTTGTAATTTTAATTTGTTATTATTGAAATTTTTATCAAGGGAGATAAAAGATATTTTCTAAAAATTACATCAGTTTAAAGACAGAATGAAACTATAAAAATAAACAGCTTCATGGAACATTATTAACTGAAACAAATAAGAACATAATAGAATAATAATTTATTATAATCTTGTACAGTTTCTACATTAATGTAATTTCTTCCATTTCAACAAATTTAGTATTGAATCACTAGGTATTGGTATGTTATAAATTCTGCTAACAATACTATTATTTATGTGTAACATCATTATCAAAATTTATTAAGAATAAGAACTGTGAGTAACTTCAATTTAATCATAATATTAACATAGCAGTGTAAACTAATGTGTAAAAGCATTTAAAACGGAATTACACCATGAAAATAACTTTTTAAGAGAAACAAATTAAGAATTGTCAGGAACTTTCAAATCCTGTTGAGAATCAAAGACTTTGTTTATTTTAAATATTTGCAAAGTTTAAAGATTTTCTGCTTCCTCCAACTTTTTCTCCTCTATTGAAATAAATAATTCCAAGAAAATTCTTGAACACCAAATTTTATATGAAATGCAAATTTTCAGATATCGCATTTAAATAATTCTAGGTTTAGATAGCTTTAATGTTTCCCTTATTATGCAGAAAAAAATGTATTTTATGACTCTTACACAATTTATTAAAATTATAATACTATTAATTATGCACAATTATTCCCCAGAAAGAAAAAACACAAAAGCTCTAAACAGAGTAAAAAATATATGAGACTCATGCAAGCTATGGTACAGGAGGGATAAAATAGCAATATATATATTATTTGGTGATGTTTCAAAAACTCTTTTAGCAAAATATTAATTAAATTTCCATAAATTCATTACTAAAATTCTACATTCTATGTAAACCAAAGTAGGCACAAAGAGAATTCTGTCAACAGTTGTTCAAATAAATCCATTTCCTTGGATAGAATACAAATCTTCAATCTAGGAAGTTACTAATAGTTTCCAGAATTAGCTCTATACAAATTCAATTACATTTTATTTCAGGGCTATAAAATTTCTGTAGTAGTGCACTAAATGTAAGTGAATCATTATATTTTGACTAGCAATATAGTAATCGGCCTTCTGAAAAGCTGAAAGTGGGAGTTCAGGTCACACCCATATAAAATACTTCCAGAGAAATACCAGATATTGCACTAAATTCCATGGTTATGAAGAAAGTGTCATTTTTTTCCACTGGGCTAATGCTCAGGAAAACCCACATGATGTTGGTGACATCATAGTCCTGCAGATAAACTCTCTCAGATGACACCTAATATTTAAATCTCACTCCTTACGACAATTTAACTTTTTTAAGTGATAAAAAAAGATTTCTTCTTTCAATTCAAATCCATTCTGCTTTCATATTACTGACTATAAGTCTCCAGACTATAAAACAAGATAACCTTCCTGGCCAAAAGACCTTTTTAGTGTTCTGTGTGCTGTTAATACTTGCGCTTGTCACCTTAATGATGCTGTGTTATGGTAGTAGAGAATTCTTAATTTGTGCTCACACACAGTTCGTGTTATTCCTCTTCTATTACTTTTTAAAGTCTTTGGTATGTCAAAAATGTTTCCATAGCTGAAGCTACAATCATTTCATAGTATAATGGCACACAGAGCATTTTACCATTATGCCATACAATAATAGCCCCACACCTGTGTCTCTGCATGGATAAACCCATCTCTTCTCCAGCCAACCAATTTTGAGGAAGTAAGAAATAAAGCAAAACTTCATATATCTTCTCGACTTTTATTAACCCAGACAAATGAACAGAAGATCTTTAATAATAAAGGTTCAGAACTCAGATTTGGGAGGTACACTCTGCTGTTAGCTCTCTTTCCCCATTGGAAAAGCACCCATGCAAACAGGTTATGCTCATGAATAAAAACTGATATATCCTCGCACATTGAAAACAGTTTATATTTTGTGCTAAATTTTGCAGGTATTCTCAAAATAAATTCACTTCAGATATTCTGATAAAATGTTCTGCTCAGAACTTACATTATCAAACTGATAATTAAGGTATTACAATTAATCAGGCAAAGATATTCGATTTACTATGACTTTATGATTTATTAAAAAGAAAATGTCTTTGGAGAAATATGCAAACTTATATTTTGATGTCCATGAAGTACCTGTGAATACAATAACATCTCAAATTTAGAATGAAAGCTCTCAAAACCACTTATTTAAAATGTCAGTGTTACATCTCTAACTAACCTTACTAAAATACCAAAGAAAAGAGAAGTGTTTCATGATCAATATTCTTTGTTTCTGCAAACTAAATGAACATAAGTATCAAGTCCCTGAGGGCAATAATCAGCTTTGGTTTACCTGCCCAGCACCAAAGCCTCTCCCTATCTCTGCCTTTGATCCAGGACAGTGTTTCAACACAGAAACAGCATTTTTCTTGTGGCTTCCTGTGACTTCTGGCTGGAACCAGAGCCAACAACCCTGATCTGGAGCAAGGCATTTCCCTCCCTTCATTGTCAGACTAAATTTCATAAAGAGCAGTCATGTAAACTATGGTATTGAATAAAAAACAAATTATAAAATATTAAATAATATATCATGTTTTTCCCCATTAACTCAGAAAGATATTTATGGATTCTGTTAGACTTTCATGGATTCATTCAAATGGGGGGGGGGGGTTGTCTGTAAGTCAAAGCAGTGTTCTCACACTCATAAACAAAAGGAGATGATGAAAGCTGTGCAAGGACAAAGCAAGTATTTGTTTGACCTTGTTTCAAGGTTGTGTTGATGGTGCAAATGTACAACATTTTCCCTTTAAAATGCATGCCATGTATTCAAATAGGAAAGTTCAACATTTTAATTAATTATACTTTATAGGATGTAGAATGGTAAAGATATTATTTATAAGTTACAATCTAACACTGAAATACTGCCAGTATAATTTTCACTTTTGCTACTGCTTAGAGATGCATTAACTTACATCTCGCAAAAGAATTTTCATAACTATCTACAAGTGACATTTGATCTACAACTATTTAATCAATATAGATGCATTTGGACAAAAGGACAGATTCTCAGTTTAGACTGCTGGAAATCGAAACTTTCCAGGATCAAACTGTAATTTAAGGCATTTAAGAGGATTTGTGTTTGTGCTAGAGTATTTTCCTAAATTAAGAGGCAAGAAAATGAAAAGGGAAAATCCTGAGATGAAAGGCAGTGAAGAAAATAGAATACACATCATGATTCAGACACAGGACAAAAGTGAAAATTCCTGAAGTTTTCAGAAGCGCAAATATTCCCTTGCCCCACATTTCAGTCAAGTGTCATAATTACCAAGTTTAATTACATTTTTAAGCTATCCCTTTTATGAATGAATATTTGGATGTCTTACCAACATGCAATAACAAAAGATGTTCAACTTTTCCACAGAATTCCCTCCACCTGAATTGTTGGAGCATTTTCCTATGATGCAGATGCCAGTCTTCTCTCTAGTGGAAATTCTAATGGCTATATACAAAACACTGATGAAATAGCATTGACATCAAAATCTAATGAGAAATCTGCTGCTAAATATCGTATTAATTTGAAGCTGTCCACTCCATTGGGGCCACAACTTTCAGTCATTCCACAATATTAAATGAAATCTAGTAGATGTTAAATGTGTCAAAATGTACGGCTAAACAATCAACTAAGCCTTAATTTTATGAGGTTTGTATTACTTTGTCCCCAAAATTCACTGACTCTAGCAAGCAATGAACTAAATACATAAAATTATCTTAGGAAAAATTAAATTGTTCTGAGACATCTCTTATGCTTTGAACAATGTTCAGTGTATCTCTATTGACATCAGTTAGTGTTTAAAGATTTTTAGGAGGATGTAAAAAAACCTCATAAAATCCCAATCATTACAGTCTGGGGGGAAGTTGTGTGTTTTTCGAGCAGAGAACAAAGTTTCTACCTTTGAATGTTGGGCTTGGGGTTTTATTTCATACCATTTGTAGGAAGTCCATTACTTTACTGAGAAGGAGATGGAAAATAGAGTGTACAGCCAAGGGACCTACAAGTGCCACTTTACTGGGCATACACCATTCAACCAGGAGCACTAAAGGGATTAAGAAGGCAGCTTTGTACTGTCTCAGAGGTACAGTAACATAAGCACCACACTGGATTGTATGACAGTTACCATGGTAACCATTTTGTCTTTTCCTACCACTAAACCACACATTTGCTGGCAGAACAAGCCAAGTAATTCACAAGGATGTGAGACAAACGGAGTCCTTTTGGTCTGACATTATTTTCAATTTTCTAAATACAAAGATTGTCTATCTTGAATGCTTAAGCCTCTACACTGTGTTATTTTAAGCACTTTTATGCAAAAGAATTGTATCAGATTCTTTTGGGAGACCTTGTGCAGAAGAGAGTAGAAGCACTTTATAAGAAGACTGCCATGAACAAGCTAAAAAAACGTGACAGGACACTATGACATAAAGAAGTGGCAGACAAAGTGTCAGACAAAAATCTTGATAGAACTACCATTGCCTAATAAGGATATTCAATAATTCTTAAATAAAACAGAAATATATGCACTTTTAAGTGACAGAGAGAGCTTAAGGGAATACTGGTTTAAAAAATTACTCGAACTTGTAGTAACACGTGTATGTCTGAGGTGAAAATTAGGAATTGGACATAAATTCCACACAAATATAGCAATCATCTAATGGTATTAAAGACATCAAACAACACAGGAATAATAACAACAACAAGATGCAAGATAAATGAGCATATTGTGCTTATAGTATATAATACAATAATGCAGGGCAAAGGGAAAGTGATGCCAAGCAAGGACAGGTTAAAAGTACATTTTCAGGCTCGTAATTTAACAGATTTGAATCAGCGAGCATCCTGTTTGCGTCCCTTGACAAACTGCTTCCCCTCCAAGTCTTCAATTTTATCACTGATAATTGGCAAATTTCTGACAATTACAACTTTCTTGAGGGAAAACAAGGACTTCAAAGGTATGAAATACTAAAAGTTTTTGTTAATTTTTCTGATGTTTTGTTTGATTCTTTTCCTCAGAAAGTGCTTTCTTTAAAAGATTCTAAGTTTCAGCAAATTTTCATCAAATACTCATTTAGGGAAGTGAAGAAAAATGCAGGAATTCCACCTTAACCAGTTTGTTTGGTTTTACTAGCATGATTTAAGATAGCTTTTATTTCTACTTGTAGAGAAGCATGTGGACTCTTCATTCGTGTTATGGTAGCAAGGGTTCTTTATTCTAACTCTGCAAAATTGCACATTCTTGCACTAGAACACTGCAGCAATATGTTTGATATATGCAGAACACCTATCTATAGGATTGAAACAGACTTAAACTGAAGATAACAAATACATCTGTTTAAATATTTCCACTTCATTCCAGGGGAAGAAGAAAGGGGCGGGGGCGTGTTTGAACGAGATGATCTATAAGGTTCCTTCCAACCCAAATCATTCTGTGATTCTATGAAACCAACAGAACATGCAGTTACTCAGCACAAGTCATTGATCTCTTTTGAAATGCCTGTGACTTTTTATGAAGAGAGAGCCTGAAAACCACAGAAGAAACAGTGCATCTTTCTGCTACTCAGAGCTCTAAATACAAAGCTTAGCTTGAAGAATGCCCTAAGCATTGATGGAACTTAAAGAAGCAAAAAGGTCCTAAAATGACAGAAGGGTTACACAAAACCATCAGAGGTAGCATTTCTATTTTATTTTGTCAATGTTATATTACCAGATATAAGAATGCGTTAACAGTTGCATATGGATAGACTGTGAATGAACATTGTAGATCTGATTAACACAAGTTTTAAAAATAAACATATTTCATGCATTTGAAAAGTATAAAAAAGAATTAATTTTATTCTTGGAGGCCATATCTGATTCATGCCTTCAAAACTAAATTTTTCTTTTAAAACATTCTGCAGACACACAGAAAGAATGGAGAAGAAAAAAAAAGAAAAGAAAAAGCCCACATATCTACCAATGCTGTTTTCTTTACCCTGTGGATTTTTTCCTGAAGGATACTGATAGTCAATCTTTTTAAAGGTGAGCCTATAGCTTTAAATATATAAATAATATCCAACTCTAATATTTTTTTCAGGAAAGGTCTGAAGATTATCCAAGACACAGCAAAACAGTTATTCAAAGCATTGATCAGATGAAGCTTTTACAAAAGGGTATTTATTAAGAGAAGTTTAGAAATTTGAGTCTAATTGTAGTTACTGGTTGGAACTTAATTTAGTTTTTTATTTCTTGTACTCAGAGCTGCAGATTTACTTTCCTTTTTTATGGAGAAATACATGTTTCAATTAAACTTTTAATAAGGAAAATTTTCATAAACATATGCTGCAACATTTCGTAAGAAAGAGCTTTTTGACACAATTTAATGCAAAAACTGCTTTGTTGGGAATGGGAAAGAGAGTTTCTTTTCATCTAGGAAGAGGGATCTAAGTAGGAAACTCTCATAGTAATGTGCACAATTGCAAAAAAAGGAGAAACCAGGGTGTTCAATAGCTGAGTTCAAACCCCTTTCTCAGCCCTGCTGCCTGACTGACTGGCTTCTCCAGGGCGGGATTGTCTAGGAGACTTTCTCAGTCTTTCATTCAGACATTTGGGGGGATATTCATTTGATATTTGGGGGGAACATTTTCATCATTTCACACTGATGAATTTGAGGTTCTAAAGAATTCCAAGGGAATGTAAAATTATTTTCTAAGCCTCTTTTAGTTTTAACATTCCCCAGAGCTCTCTTTTCAACTGCAAAATTACTTGCCCAATGCAGGCCTAGTAACCTTAGAGATAACATCTAAATTACAAATGAGATCTTTATGCAGAACACGTTTATCTTACCATGCAGAACACGTTTTCAACTTTTGGAAAATTGTAATTTCAATTACAAGAAAACATACTTATGCATGTGAGACTGCTGTTTAAAGAATGCTTAAGATTGTGAAAGAGACCAATTAAAATTTTATTAGAAATGAGTAAACCAATCTGAACTAAACAGAATATCAATTTGAATATAGAGAAGATCCCGTGTAAGAACCAAATTGTTTTATGATAAATGGAATGTTTTAATTGAAAAAAATATCCATGAAACCCTGTATAAACCTGGCTACCTTTCCTATTTCACACAAAGGTGCTCAATCAGGTTAGTCTGGGTATTTTCATAGCTTTGCTTTTTTTCATCTCACAGATATTTTGCAGGGGTTTGTCTAATTTTAATCACCACTCTGTGGTAAAGAAAGAAGTTTACTTTTTTTTTTCTTTCAGAATAAAGTTGTAAACATGGACACTGCTACCCTTAGATTTATGAGCTATTTAAAATGGGCTAATGTGTATCAACTAACCTTTTGTCTACTTTGTTCCCTTTAAATGTAAATTTCAAATTTAGTACCTTTGGATCTGGGCTTCAGTAATGGAACAGAACATGCACAAAATTTAAAAAAAACCACAAAAACAAACCAAACCAGACAAACAAAAAAACCCCAAAAAACCAAATAAACTTCAACAAAAATATATATATATAGACACTTATAACATATATATAGATGGCAAGACTATAGCATATACTCCCTCAGAAAGTACAAATAAAATGCTGTCAGAAGAATTTTCATACTTCTCCTAGGGCTGTCACTACTGCTCAGGATGCTGCAAAGTTCTGAGACAAATGTGTTCAAAGTTGTAAAAATATAAATAAAGTTTTTAATAAAGATGAAAAAATATTTTTAGAATTATCCTAACTGCTGTTTGCTTGGCTCAAAAATCCTCAAATACCAATATCCTTCCTCCATTTTTCATGTTTTATTGAAAACTGGTATCACATACATAGTTCTCACCTGAGTTTTTGAAGGTGCAAAAGTGAACATTTATCAAAGTACAATCTCTGACCAATTAGTCATGAGGCAAGTATTGCTTATATATTCCTAAGGCATATACAGAAAATACCAAAATCCTCTTGTTTAGCAGATGCTACATTTTGCCTTTTTTCTCACATTGGAATCATCTTCCAATTTAAACAGATTTTCTGGAAGTATCAGATCAATACTTAAGAGTGTTAATTTTGGTTTCTGTCACAAGGCTAGAGACAGAGGTCTGTGGTTATCTAGGTCTTTTTTTAGTAATCACAAATTTTCAGATACTAGAGCCACAAAACCTGGCCAAATTGTTCATGTTTTTATGATTAAAACAGCCTTCCTATATATTATACCTTAGTCCAGTGAAAACTTCTGAAGATTTAGGATGGTCTTTTTCCAACTGACCAATATCTTGGAACACTGTAAAAAATTACATTCTGTCAAAACCTCAGTGGATCACTGATGTCTGAATAAGACTGCCAATGTTAATGGCATTCTATTAGTGTTCTTTATTAATTAGGAAGAACAGTATTTGCTGAAAGGCCCAGCTGGAAATCAGCTTTGGATTTATATTTTTATTATTTCTTCATTGGCAAAAATAAATATTACATTTCCCACAGTTAGAGTGATCTGACAGGGCAGATTCAGAACTGTTTGAAATGTTGACTATTTTGAAGTCAAAGAAAAGAAGGAAAAAATTCCTGCTGTTTTGAAATTTGGACATTGACAGAAAAGTAGCAAAGGTGATATTAAAGAGTAACCATTTTGATTACTTGCCTGTCAAAAGTTTGACTCATGTTCAAGGCCCTCCACAATCTTTTTTCCACTGATAAACTGCATTTTTCAACCTCTATGAGTTTTAATGAAAGTCTTGTTGGTTTGAATTTTTTTTTTACTGTAATTCACCACTATTTACATATCAGGAGAAAAGTAATATAATCTGATTTTTTTGGGGAACAGAACCATTGTCTTATTTTTCTTGTTTTTGAGATTTGTCTTGTTGTCAGTACATTTTTAACAGTAGTGAAAAGAGCCTTTTAAAGTTGTATGAAGGAAAGGTTCAAGGGATGACTAATTGAGTAAACAGTATCTCTTTGTGTCCTCCACATCTCCTGCTATTTTGAGAAATGCAATTCCTTGGTAGAAGACAATTCCAACATTTTCTTGAATGAGAATTGCAAGGCTTAGCCAGGGTCCTTCAGTAACCAACATTATCAGATTCTTTAAAGCGTTGTTGATTCATAAGTTAATTGCAAAGACACATCTCATTGTATTTCCCTGCTTGGATTTCTTTAAGTACTTTTAACTCTTGCCCTTTGATATTTTGTTGTATATAGATGAAGTACGTTAATGCAACCAATAGTGCTCAACCAGTATGATTGAATTGAGAATGCACTGAAGATGTTCTAAGGGGGATTTAGTCTTTATCCCTAATTAGGAAAGTCAGCAGTTTCTACCCTATACTCAGCTAAGTTGAAGATGTAACCTAACGCTGGCTCTGGGGACCTGCTTAAGGCCATGCAGAGTTAGTCTGGGAGTGACCCTGGTTTCCTGGGGGCTGCTGCCTGCAGTTTCCCCAAACACAGGGTGTCCTCCGGCAGCTCTTTTAGTGCTGGCTCTTCTGGGTGAGAGAGAGCCCCAGGCTGATGTCGTGGGCGCAGGCAAGAATAAAGGCCAGAGAGAAGGGCCCTGGTGTGATTTCTAGCTCTTTTGTTTCCCGGGGAGAAGCAGCAGGAAAGGCAGGAGAGGGTCCGGGGTCCAGGAGATGCGGCGCAAGGATCAGGAAGAGCTGAAGGCTTCAGGGACCATGGGCAAATACAGGGGAGAGCAGGGGGGATTTATAAGGATACCGGCAGGGGAAGGCAACCAATTGGGGTACAAGGATTTACATGTAACCAATCAAGAACTGAACAGCAATGAAATTTCTAGAAATTAACCTTATATAGAACATTAGGTAAATCATAACTAACCAGTGAACTGAAACATGGTAACGAAGTTGCAAGGGATGCTGGGAGTGAGCCAGAAAGCTCACCCTGAAAAAGTAGTATGATTCAGACGGTGGCAGCCTCAGGCCGAATCCACCATTCTTGAGCCTGTTGGGCTGTGGCTTCTGCCACATACGCCGCCACAGTAACCCAGGTGTCCTGACTGATACGAAGAAAAAGCAGCAGGTAAAAACATGGGAAGAAGCCATAAAGCTCTTCATTGCCTCAGTTTTGAATAACACACTGAACATCTGAGGAGCCAAAGGACTGTCTTTTACTGAGAGCTACATTTTGTTTAGGAATTTTATTTCCTTTGAGAAGCTAAGTCTTCTTGTCTATGTGTGCAGAACTGGGGATAATAGCACTTCCCTTAAAGACTTAACTTTAATATACTCATAACTCAGGATGAGGGAAGACATATAGAAGTACTTCAAGACAGATTCTTTTATACTGAATTAATACCTCTCCTGCTTTTTTTGGTTCTTGGAGGCAAGACAAGCATCCTTTTTGCTATCATATCCCTATTTGTAGGTATAAAAAGGTTCTTCTAATTTGTTTCCGTACAACTGAGGCAGTGAATGAGATAATGGTGCTGCCAATAACCCTGTCAATAGCTTAGAGCTTATGTACAAGGAGGGAGGGAAATCCAGGTTATATGGACTATAATAAAGGTTTTGATACTTCATTCCATAATCTTTATTTCAGCCTCACAAGGTATTTTAAAAGTTTTAATTCCATGCATTTATGTTAGTGTACAGGTAATTATCATAGGCAACTCACAAGTCACTTGCCAGGGTAAAAATTGAGGCTTCCTCTCCTGTGACAAAATAGACATAAACATCTGTCGTGGTAGAAAAAAAAACCAAAACCATAAAATATGATTATACTAATTTATTCTAAATTTTAAAGAAAAAAATTTGCAAACTTTGGGAAAAGGTAGAAAAGGAATAAATTTAATAAAAAGAAAAATAGGACGTAAGAAGCCAAAAGTCAATACAAACATTTTCACCTCACAAGATAATACATAAATTAAAATAGGATAATTTTTGAAAAACAGCTGTTTACAAACCTCTAGTAAATGACCTCACAGATTTACTACCTTTTCTCATTAGGATTATAAATTAAAATATTAACTTGCTCTGTTTATCTAAAAATTCATTGACTTCAGAATTTTATTGACAGCAACACAAGTACCAACAAATAGTTCCACACAAATAATTGAAGAAACTTCCAGGATGACAGAATACCTAATGGATTTTATTCTATTAGAATCCTAGGAGCAGCACCTATTAAAGAATTAGTGTTGCTGATATGGTACAAAGGGTTTGACACTTTGGGATTTGTTAAATAGAGCTAATGAAGGAGTCATTTCTTCAGAAGTATTATATAGGGAATAGACTACAGTGAAGATTAAAAGAATCCCACAACAATGATTATGAAAATATTTTGGAACAGAGCCCTCAGAGAATCAATTTGGGTTAGAGCGCATACTTAATTTTGTACAATAACAAAACCCAAAGTAGGATATTAATGCTCAGCAGTCCCCAAACACATTTCCCCTATCTAGCCAAAGTCACCCTGAAAGACAATGTAAAGAAAATCAGTTCACTTTGAATGATTGTTTTTATTCACCAGTTTTATTTTTAAAAATGTTGCTGTCCAGACAATTCTAAAATTAAACTTGTAGTAGTAACACCTGATTCTCAGTTTGTCACTTCCTTTGCTCTGATCTTGTCCTTTTCTGAAGTTCAGCTTTCATTGAAAAAAATCCAACACCACCATGGCAGTTTTTGTCTCAGTACATCACAGTGTGCATATTTTAGCTTTTCTGACAGATAGAAAAAAAATACACACACACACACACACACACACATACACAGAAATCCCTAGGAAAAAAAAAAACACAAAGAAACAAAAACCACAAAAAAAGCCCCAACAACCAACAAAACCAGCAAAAAATATCACTAACCAAAAAGCCACCTATAGCAAATATTTCATGCAATCTGATCTAGTATTTGTGAAAAACATGTTTCTTTCACAGTGCACTTCTTTCTTCATCTTCTGTGGTTAGCAGCGAACCACAGGAGCATCTCAGTGCTACACCAGTGCCCTGCTGCCAAAGGTGGCCCATGGGGGCTTGACACAGTTGGGTACAGCATCACCCTCTGCCAGTTTGCTCCATCCAAAGCCTTTCCCAGTATACTTGCTTTCTTCTATGGTCTGGTGTGCTCTTTGTCCTTAGACTACAGTAAAAAGAAGGATCTTTGAGCTTAGTTCATGTATATTATTCCTCATTTCACAAAAAAAAAAAAAAACGTATAAGAAATCCTGTCAAGTAAAAATACTGTTCTTGATTAAGTGATTGATAACAGAATGTATAAAAAGCATCATGTATACAAGCAGATATATTAGAGAGGCAAACTGCTTTATAAAAGCTCTTCAGAGAAGTAGCAAAATTACTTGGATCTGGCATGCATCATTGCTGCTGTTTCATGGTAGGATTCAGCAACGGAATAATTAAGTAGTTCCAGATTACTTGTTGATGAGTTATTTGGTAGAAAAAAACCCCACAGAATTCCCTCGATATCTAACATTGTGTTTCAAAATACAGCAGCACTTAAATGTTAGATTAAACCTCAAGTGCCCATTGCAAAAGTTTAAATTTATGCATAAAAAACAGTGCCATAATCTTTGAAGAGAGACTTGATTGTAATGAATCAAATACAGCAGTATTTGCAGTTGTGAGGGCCTTGATGACACCATTAGCCCTGACTGCCCCTGCCCAGTTCCCTGTGACTTCCCCTTGCTGATCATGGTCAAGGACCTCATTTCTACCCCCCACAAAACTCGCATCTCCACCAAGACTTGGCCTGTTTCCAGGGAGGTGTCCAATGCCAGGGCTTGGGCCTGCCCAAGTGCCTCCTGGCTGCCTGTTCCTGTCTGGGATGGTGGGTGGCTCTGGATGTCAGACCCCACCATGCCACCCCACATACATAGCCCACATGGGTTCCTGGTTCCCCATACCTAAGGGGGCAGCTGGATCTTATTCCCTGACATGTACAAATGTATGGGCTTCAGTTTGCCTTCCCATCACTGGCATTTGTTAAATACACCAATACTCTGAATCGTGGGTGCTGGTATGCTCCTCCTCTTGCTTTGAACTTGTGAGAATTTGTACTTCATTTCTCTTACTTTACTGGAATAATTCCAGTTTGGTCTAGACAATGAGCATGCAGGAACAAGTGCTCCATAGAGCCACAAACATTTGAGGCATATCCAAGTGCAACGGCCACAAGTTCCAGGCTCAATGCAACTGCTTAGGCAGCTGATTGTTATCGGGGTCATACAGAAGCAAAAATTAGAACACAGACTAAATTAATTATAAGCCTGAACTACTGTCTCTGTTAAGTAATTTTGTGTAGAGATCCATTAGTTATCCATAGGTAAGTTAGGTAATTGTAAATACAGGTTTATATAAGGAGATTACCATTATTTTCATATATGCTTACTGGTCTCGCCATGGCTGATGAAGTTTGTTGTCTATTTTATGACCAAAACAAGAAGTTAGTGAAAAAGCAATTCTTTTTCACCCTGTTCTTCAGCTATAACTGGCATATTCCTCCCATTTCCGGCTTAAATTCCTCAAGGAGACACACTAATTCAAGGTTTATGATGCTTTCCACTGCCTACTTCAAGGCCACATTTGGAAGCCATGACTGATATCACCTCTTTGCTTGTGTCCAAAACAAAATAAAAACTTTACCACTCTGTTGAATTATTTCCTATAATTTTTTCTTGCAGTTGTTTCTAAAACACACGTTAAGGTCCATCATTTTGGATCTACACTTTAATAAGATATTCCTGTCACCTTGTATTTGTTGTTTTGTTCTAATAATTCAGAATGTCTATTTCACACATTGGGATTCAGCTTAAGGATCTTTCCAAGTTGCGATTTTCAGGTCCTTACTGAAATATAAAGAAAACATTGTTAATTTTAATGACACCACAAACCCTAGAAATTTAGAAATGAGAGCCAAATACAAGGTTAGCAAGTGTTTTGAATGTTGAACTTTTGATATGAATATTTAGTTACATCATCCACATTGATATGTAAATACACCACTGTTTTCACTATGTGTAATAATGAAGTGTTAAAATCTCCTGACAATGAGTTTTATTGAATAACACTGTTTTCTCAAAACAAAGTAACATTTGCTTTCAGGCAGGTGGAATTTTAAAGCTCCAGTGCTCTTTCTATAGCTATATGTGTGTTCATTAACTTAAAAATGAACCACAGTGGGCCAATGTCAGAACGACCTATGCTATGAGGTCTGAAAACCTCATCTACACATGCGTTTGATTTCTAACATTAAGATGAACTAAGCTGTGCAAAACATATTCTAGAAATTCTAGCAATATTCTTTTAGGAATCACTTTCAGAGAATGTCTCCATATTTTGAACACAAGATGCATGACCAGAATAAAAAAAGAGAAAAAAAAAAAAACCAAAACTAAAAAAACTACTTTTCTTATCTGGAAAGTACAGAACAATCATATCAGTCTGATTTAAAATATGATGCTCTTTTGTAACATTTTTGTCTGTTACTTGTTCATTTGGTCTTAGTCCTTAGTATCTTACTCAAAGCTGTATATATTAGATCAGCTATGTATGTTCACACTATTTAATATATAAAATAGATGCACTCTGTTGTTGAAATGGTAAGATGTCTATAGACTAAACTTTAGCATCTGAATGGTGTGTAAGAATTAGATAGAGGGAATTTTCTGTGTTTAGAGATTTTTTGGTTGGTTGGTTGGTTGTTTTTTTCCTGATTAATTTTACCTTTTCCAAATTAATCTTAAATAAAAAGATTATTCTTTTTAACAAAATATGCAAAGCTATAGAGACAAATTTCCCTACTATTACACATATGAATCTATATTAATGCAGTATGAAATTATTTTATTGGAATTTTGTCTCTAAGAAGGGCAGAATTTGAACTTCGAAGCAATCAGAGGGCTTTTTAAGCTGTTTATTACAGGTATTCAGAAATGAACCAGTATTTTGGAAGTGATTTATGTGGGAAATATAGCAAACCTACAAAACTCTTCCTTATCTTTGTGAAGGAAAAAACCCAACATGGGAAGTATGCCAGGAAAATCCCATGCTTGTGGACAAAACAAAGACCATGTCCAAACCCAGTGTGAGTGTAAGCAGCACTGGGCAGAATGAGCCATCGGAACCATTTCAGTACTTTGGACAACTGCTCAGATCAAGCACAAGGGAGCCAGGTTGAATTACAGTGTATTAACCATAGCATATGTTGTTTAAGGGAAGATAATAAATTTAAAAAGAAAAATTAGGAAATATTTTTATTTTGCCTTCTACTGCTTCAAGACACAATCTCAAAATTACTCAAACTACAAGAAATCAAGGCACCAAAAGCAATTTCCTCTACACATCTAACCTATGTACCCCTGACTCTGAATTTTTGGATGGGATGAGTAAAATATCCCACATATGAAAACGAAGATAACAAGAACATTGTTCTGTATTGTATGATTCCAGCCATGGATGTCATTCCTGACTACCTCTGTTACTACTAAACCCAACAACCAAGCACTAATTTTTCATTTCCTTTATTGCAGAACAGACAATATGTAAAGTACATTTTCTTTTTACCTTGCATCTGATTTCAATAAATTAGAAACTTAAAGAGAAATGTGTGCTTGTGTCTAGTCCAAACTTCCCCCACAAAAAGGTGACTGATACTGGATCATAAAGTCAGAACAAATTCAGGCAAAAATGACACATAAGTCAGACCTTATGTGAAGACATAATCTTTTAGAGTGGATTGATTTAGGGATGAGGAATTTTAATCTGTGAGAGGGAGGATGATATAAAAGGAAGACTGAGTCAAGTTAGTGAAGCTAGATGCACTTCTAGGGTAAATTCAAGGCTGTAAAAAAACCACCCAAAACAGAACAAAATTCTCAGACAGACTGAACACTTGAGTGAAAAAAAAGTGTTAATATTTTGAACACAGTTGTAAGAGAACAAGTCTTAAAACAAGGGAAGACTATATGAAAATGTGATCCCAGATGCTTATCATATGTTTTAATATGATGTGTTTAAACCTAAACCAGTGTTGTATCCAGGTTTTCTCATGAACACTTATCAAGTCACTCTGAACCTTTACGGCTCCAAATTCGCTTCACTACAAAACATGAATTGTTAATCAAACGTAAGGTGTTTTGTTTTGTTTTATTTTCTTTCAAGAGAAACCTAAGAGAACTGAAGGACAACCAAAGGCAATGATATCTCTCAGTGATTTTATATGAAGTCATTAGACATATTATACCATGGAATACAACTTCTCAAATCAGCAAACTCCACCAACTGATGATACTCTGACACACTCTGTGAAAAAAACATATTGTGAGTTTAAATCTTAAGGATAAAATAGCAAGATCGTATCTAACAAAAGGGCTTTAATAATGTCTGCACTCAAGTTTTTCTCACACAGAGGAAGAATCTTCAGAAGATAAAAGCTTTTTTCCCTGCAGTTGTGTAAGATTGGATATGACTCGTTTATCTAAACTCCTTGAATTGGGGGGAAAACAAACAACTAAACAAACAAAAAACAACTAACCAAACAACCTCACCAGACAGTAAAACAGGAGGTTTTGCCACTAATGCTCTCAGGTACATGGTTTGATTTTTGGGGTTGTCCTGTGCAGGAACTATAAAATTTTCAGTCCATTGGAGAAGGTATTTTTAAGGCAACATATTTGTAGAAAAAAGATGTAATTGAAATGTCCTGAATATGTATTTAAACAATTTTTATTATTTTTTTTAATACAATACTTATTTAATTTTTTTTGTAATGCAAGGGCATTTAAAATCTCTGATAAAGCCTACTTCAAAGATGCTGGTAGTGAAGTCCTACTTTCCAGGCATCTGTGGGTCTGTGTCCTTACCTAATCTCAAAATAGAACACAGGACATGCACATTACAGGATTAAATCTCTTTAGGAAATCTTACTTTTGTTCAGATACAAGAACACATTCTGAAACATAAGAAGGAAAAAAAACCCTTTTTTAGATTTAGTGACAGCCATGATGAAAAAAAAAATCTATATCTATATCTATCTATCTATCTATCTATCTATCTATTTATCTATCTATCTATCTATAAGCAGCAACCACCTTGAGGGAAGGCATGAAAAGTGAAAACTACCAAATCTCATCAGATCTCTTTAAACTTCTGAGGAGGGATTAGTGTCATTAAATCTTGAAACATAATACAAAATTTCTGAAACTGAAGCAAAGTAGATCACTTTCAAAAAGTCAGTTTATTCAACCAAATCTATGAATGGGAATTTTACCTTTTGTCTTTTAGTCTCATTAGAGAAAACTGAATTTCTAATTTTAAAAAGAAAAAACAAGCAGAACCAGGAGTAGTAAAGACATTGATTTTTCATTTTTGTTTATTTGACAAAAATATTGCTCACTTCTGAGTTCTCAATTCATTTATTTATCCACTTACAATGTCTAAAGAAAAGCAAGAACTTAAGCTGTTGAAATACTGCTCGTTGTAAAAATTATGTGGTATTATACTTTTGTGCCTTAGGCAAAGGAAATCTTTATGAGGCTGATATGCCTTTGTTAATCATGATTTCACCCACAGTTGTCTGTATGTGGGCAGATTTGCTTGAATTACTTTGTTATTCTTATTTCCTGATGTGTTCCCTTGGTTAAAATGTACATCTATGTCATATTGAGTTCTCAGTTATCATGTGATCATGTAATAATAGAAGTGGCACATTACTGTTAGTTTCATGTAAAAAGAGTAACAGCTCCCACAAAAGAAAAATAATTTCTTTGCATCACCAGTATTTTAATGAAAGTTAAGCTTGTCTACAGAGTATGGAGAATTATAAAATAAGAGAAGAAAAATTGACAGTACTCAGGAAACAATAAAAGAGATGAGTATTCCTATTTGTGTATATATATTCCTCTTTGTATTTCCATATTCATGTATGAGAAGGTTAAGCTAAACTCTGACTACCACATAATGTTCTAATTGTTCTGGTAAAATGGTGTTTAAGCAATGAGATTTTGAGCAGACTTTGCAACAAATAATTCAGAATATCATAACATTAAACTATCTTATTCTCCTTGTACTGAATTGTGCGGGTTTTATTATACCTATCATATCACCTCTCATCCTCAGAGAAGCAAATATTCAGTGATGTTGTATCATTCTTTATAAACATTAGCATAATTAGATAATTCATAACAGACTGTCCCACATACTTAGGAGGAGCAGTGCTCTACAGGTGCTGGAACCACCTGTACTATGCAAGGACTATGCTCCAGTGTGTGTATCAGACTTCATAGTTCAAACTGATTTTGAACACTGCTTGGCTGAGATTAAAGAAACTAAAAAAATAAAAAAGGCATGAATGGGAAAGCAGAGCAGTTCTTACTCTTGTAAAAGCAATAAAAGTTCCTATAGGAAAAATATAAACATTGCATTATGTACAAGAACATAATCTTTATTTTGACAATAACTAATTCTGAAGTACCTCGTGAAACCTGCTTGGATAGATTTCAATTATTTAACTGAAGGAATCTCAAGAATGGTGCTGTATTGAAGAGCACTGCATGCCATGTAAATACAAAGCAAATACAAATATTTGTATACTTTTAAGTAAAAGATAACAGAATGAAGTGAAAAATATAGAAGTGATTGAATTACGGGTAAAAATAGTGTCATACAAATTCTGGAGTGATAGAAATCTCTGACTGAATTAATTAGACCTTAGTTTAGTGGGGGAAAAAACCACAACAAAATTAAAAAAAAAAAAAAAAGAACAAAATATAAGCCTGGGAAAGAAGTCTAAGAAGTAGATTAGCTGTTGACAGGTTAATGCCTTTTTAAACAGCAGGAGTTAAAAATTTTGGCTAAAAAGACCATTTTTCCCAGTATACTCTTTCCAGTAGTGAGCAAGACTATGGTAGAGTACAGGAACACAGGAACTGTATGGTCATGATCACACAGAGTGCTCTCCCAGCTTTTAATATCTTGATACTTTTTGAGTCAGAAACGCCATTGTTATACTGAGCCTCTATGTATTTTCTGCATCAACTTCTCTTTTTAATTCAAGAGAAATTTAATGTCTGCAACATCCTAGGGAATGCCACATCTTAATATATTTTATTATACAAGAACTACTCATTTTGATAGGGGATTTTTTGTTGTTTACTTGTTTTGGAGTTTTGCTTTTCTTGACTACCAGCTCAAACTTCTACTAGAGGAGAATGCAATTAATTGGTTCTCTTTCTATTTGTCACTGATAATTTTTGAGATCTTCATCTAATCATACATTGACTATTTATTTTTCAAGTTTAGTTTAGAAGCCTATTTTGTCACATCTGATACAGAAACTTTTTCAATCTTTGACCAGCTTTCTCACTCTCTCATGAGTAATTTCCAGGCTTAGCCTCTTGTGATGGGAGAACCAAAGCTGCACTTAGCATTCAAGCAGAGATAAAGCTTGATTTTATATACTTTAGTTCTCATTTTTATTCTATTTTCCTTCCCAGAAGTTCTATATATAATGGAGATAGCATTTTAAAGCAGTGAAAAATAGTACAAGAATACCATTAAAAGGTTTTGGAAACTATGGAAAGAACTAGGCATGTACAATAGAGTTAAACCCCATAATTTTCACATAATCATAGTCTGATCTACCAGCCAGTATCAGCAACCAAAAAGCAAACAAGTCCTGAAGAGACAGGTTTCAGGGGTTTTTGATGCTAACATCATTAATTGTAAAGGCTTGGGTTTTTTAAAGGGATGCAAAAAACATAAATTGTCTAAAGATATCTCTGAGGAGAATGAAATCTTCCGAAACAGTGCCAAAAAGCACTAGTGGAAAAACATTCTCATTTGTTTGGAGCAACTCATTTTTTCTTCCGTGTTTCATCCAGGATGGTAATGGACCACAACTGAGTAGGTGTCAATGTAAAATAACTTCTATACAATTCAGAAATACATTCTGGTATTCATCTTGCCAAGTGTAATGCTCTACATAGGAGGTATTTTCATCTGAACAAGTCACCATACACTTCAACTAGACTTTTTTTCTGAATTATGCCGGGGGCAGTATAGAGGAGGCTGAGGTAATTTGTGCAAAACTATCCTCAGGAGCAGACTTCTCCACAGTCATTGCTTTGTAGAACAACAGTTTTCTGCTGAATCCAAGAGGTATCCTTGTTACCATAAGACACAAATACTATTTATAATGTTTCCAGCTGAAAGACTTTGAAAAATTAACTTTATGACCTTGTACTGTGAGGCTGCATGAAGCTGTGGGCATCTGACATTTGGTGATGTCCCTAGAGAGTCTTGAAGAATGACGTTGGATGGAGACATCCATACCTGGTATACATCTGTAGTGCTCATCCGAAGCCAGGTGACAGAATGCCTCAGTGGTCCAGAATGAAGGAAGACTGGAATGGGGAGTCAGACAGATTTATTAAATAAGACATTGTCATGGAAAGAAATAGAAATTTACATAAGTACCCAATATAAGAAAATATCCTACTGTGTTCCCTAAATTGTCTGACTAATTTTTCCCTAGAAGCTATTTGCTTGCTTAACTGTGCTTTGAGTCCAGGGTGAGTAACTCGAATGCAATGTCTGACTCTAAACAAACAGAATCCCTTCTGTTGTTTTTACTCTCTCAATCCTCTGTTAAGCATTACATCATTGATAGACAAATGTCCCGGCCCATGGTAGGGGAGTTTGAAGTAGATAATCTTTAAGGTCCCTTTCAACCCAAACCTGTTGCCCTGAGTTTTGAAGTTCTGATGTTTTAATTCTTTTGTAACTGTCTCTCACACATTCTTTGTAAACATAGCCACGTTATTGTAACGATAACTTATTATTTACATTCCTTTCTCCTGGGCACAGAAGTTTGATGGACATTTCCTTTGACCAGTGTGATTGAGGGGTGGTGAAGCTGTTCCTCCAATCCACTATGATTTCTAAGACACATATATAATAAAGCTGGGCGGGGTCCGCCGGCAGTTGTTCCTTTGCTCTTAACAGGTGTCAGTCTCCTTCTTTCGTGTCGTTATTGCAACACAAACCATCCTGGGATTCTGTGATTCTAGGAAATTATTATGGCCTGAAAATAGGACATTGATATTAGAATTTGTTCCATATCTACTGCTTTTAAGTGCAAGAACAACACCAATAATCTCTACCTGGTTACCTTTTGACATCCTATTAAACAACACTGTAGCAGTAACTATGGAATTTGTTCACACTAGTTATTGTAATCTTGAAAGAAACATCAGAAAGCCCTCATTCATAATCCTGAATATGGGACACAGGTAGCAAACAGAAAATGTCACTCTGTCTTTTAATGGGAGATAATGGTCATACCCACTTCTGTCACCACAAATGGCTAATTTGGAATCACGACATTTTTTCAGCTCAACTAAATGCGTATCCTGGAGGAAACTGTGGCATCCTCTTTAAACCCCAGGAGGAAGTGAGTTAAGAAATGAACCACTAGAGTCTTTTGCCAGCAAAGCTCACAGTGAGGCAAAAATCACAGAAGGCTAAATCTGAGTCCAAGCATTTGTTGCAGTCAGAACTGATGGGATTACTCTTTAGTACTACAAAATTGGTTGCTCAAGTTTTATTTGTATCATATTTGGTTGGAGAAGCTACACTTTTACCCTCACCATCTCATAAGAATACCCTGTTTTTTTTACATAGTGATGTATGATATGAACAATCACAAAATGAACGTAGTAGACTGTGGCAGTGTGGGTGGCAGTAGCCACAGCCTCAAAGGCTCAAGACTGGTGGGTCCAGCCTGAGCCTGCCACCATCTGAGCCACACTCTTGGTTGGGGTGAGCTTTTGGTTCACCCCCAGCATCCCTTGCGGTTTAGTTTACATGTTGCAGTTTCATTGGCTAGCTGGTATATGACTTCATGTTCTCTATAAGGTTATGTTCTGGAAACTTTGTATTGGTTCGGTTAGCCATTGGTTACATGTAAATCTTTATACCCCTATTGGTTACTTTCCCCTGCTCATATCCCTAAAAGTATCCCCTTGTACTCCACACTTTTGCCTTCGGTTCCTGGACGCGTTCAGCTCTTCCTGACCCTCGTGCCACCTCTCCTGGATCCCTGGACCCTCTCCTGACTTCTCTGCTGCTTTCCCTGGGAATAAAGAGCTGGACTTCGCACCAAGGCCCTTCTCTCGAGCCTTTGCTTTTGCCTTTGCCTATGACATCGGCCCGGGGCTCTCTCGCATCCAGAGGAGCCAGCACTAAAAGAGCTGTCAGAGGAAGCCTTGTGTCTGGGGTAACTGGGATCCACAGCCCCCAGTCCACCAGGGTCACTCCCAGCCCATCGCTGAGTGGCCTCGAGCAGGCCCCAGGAGCCAGCAATAGTAGACCTCTGTTAACTCTCACAGTCTGAGTGATTACTGAAAAACTGAACCATTAAAATTAAAATAATAAGATGAGTCTACAGAAGAAAAGAATCTTTTAACTCTTTATATAATTTTTTTTTTTATTGCTTGACACATTCATTTGAAAAGTTCTTGTTTGGAAGAAACATTCTGGAACACAATTTTGCCCAATAAAATTTGTTAAGTAATCAAAATAAAACCAGCTTCTTCTCTCACCTTTCCCACTTTCCTCTTCTCACCACCAAAAAACCCTGTTCTTTATGATTCGTAATCACTCTGTTGGCTTACAGTTGACAACTCCATATAAATTTACTGAAATACAACTAGAAACCTATAGTCTCATAATAAATTAGAATTCAGTTTTAATGAAATGTTACCCTTTTTTTCTGCTAAAAAGTAGTTATTTACTCAGAATTCTTAATTAGATATTGTGTCTCCTAAACATCTGAGTTGAGGTTGTCAGGACATATATATTTGTTATCTCATAGTATGTTGATAACTACAATGATATGTTCTAGTTTAGTACATCTTTCACATTTATTAGTTTGTTTTGTTTTACTTTAAAAAAAATCTATTTATATTACCATTTTATGTTGTATCTCAGTAATATCTTTCAAAAGCTTTGACAGGCTATTAATTTATATTATTATATACACTGATAATACAAGCTAACATTCTAATTGCTCAGTGATTGCTGGATTTATACTGTATTTGTTTAAGATACACAGGTAATGAAAAACTATTCTGAAACTTTTGTGTACTTTATTATAAGGATGTACTGCTCATGTTCTTGTCTTTCTGCTGAAGCTATATTAAAATGTTGGTCTGAATAATTTTATTTCTACCATTTCCTCTAAGGGAACTTATTATTCTGAATATTTATGAAACATATTGAAAAAATCAATAACTGGTGCAACCCCCATGACTGTCTTTAAAAAATGTTTACTTCCACTTTAAGCAATAACAAAATCATTTACTAGCAAATGTGACTTTTATGTCAATCAAATATATATTATAATTAGCTGGTCTTGTTCTACAACTATATTAGCTGGTCTTGTTCTACAAGAAGTAGAACACAGAAATAATAGGCCAGTCCACTCAGCAATGCCAGAGGAATGACTCAGTTCAGCTGAACAGGGATATTTTATCAGGCTAACTGGTTTTTGAAGTTATCTCTACTGGGAACCAGAGAGAAACAATTAAGTTACTTGATCAAATTTAAAACTGAGAAAATTTAGAAGGGATTTTAAGGTAAATCAAGGTCCTAAATTTAAAACATTCAGATGGTAAAGGAGCAAGTCTCAACTCTTGGTTCGTTGCCATCAACCCTGGTGTCAGTTAATACCTATTATGGCAACCTGATTAGGAGAAAATCTTTAATAATCTCTTTACACCAAGCTGCTAAGTTATATAATAGCTATGTGGTATAAAACACAAGCTCAGTGAATTAAAAACTCCTATCCTTAGATGTACTTATTGTTTCCTGAGAAAAGGGGGAGAACATTTTTCTCCAGCACGTTAATATTTTGCTAAGTGTTTAATCAAAGTAAAAAAGATGATGTTATATTCCAGAGAAAGAACATCTTCAAAGAAGTAAAAGAAGTCAAATATACAGGGCAATTTTTGAAAACATTTTCTGAGTAAGTTAATCAACCACAGTAATAGCTGAATTACTCTGGGAGTGGGAGAAGGCATGAGAGGGAAAAATTAATATAAACTGGGGACAGAAGAAAGGAACGAGAATATAGAAGTTATCCTAACATCCCCTAAAGGATGTACTTTAATTGCAACCCAGACACCTGAGACACTCAAAACGACACCAAGGCTGTTACCATATGAGCTAAGAATCATCTACCTCCTGCAAGATGAATATATAAAGGAAGTTTGTAAGAGAGAGACTTTATCACATATTTTCTTTTTCTGACAGTTGTGCCTGTAGCCTATGACCAAATATTTGTAAGTGTGGTCATGGCTTCTTCCACTGAAAGACTTTTCTGGGATGCCTGAAAAGCATAGCATTCTTCTTGACTAAATGCATGGGCCACTGAGAGTGGGTCATGCGGGCATGCAAAAGTACAGGGAACTCTTGGCTATAGCTGAGAAACTCTCCCAGGTAAATGTCACAGCCCTTGGTAAGTATTTTAATGGTTTTAGGTGAAATTATTAAAAATTACTGAAAATATTACACAAACCCAAAACACAGCCCCACACCAGCTACTGCGAAGAAAATTAATTCTACCCCAGCTGAAACCAGAAGAAATGGATAACAGTAAAATAACTTTTAACAGTTAGGACTTTCAAAAGCCTTAGCTTCCAGCATTTTCTAATACTTTTGTCTGAAATATTTAAGGACTCTACAGTAACACATATTTTTTTACTGCTGCAGGCATTTTTAGACCATGATCAAACACAGTTTTATTTTAAAAGACTTAAAACGATTCAGCCCTTGAAATCTCACTTCCTGAAAAGAGTTTTCTAAATCTTACATCATTTTGTTGTCTGGATATTCCAGCTTTTCTTTCTTCCCTATTTAAAAAAGTTGGGCATACACATATCATAGCCACATTTTGTACCAAGTAGTTAAAACATACTTGTAAATACATCTATAGAGAGACCATTCAAAGCTACTCTTTCGACTCTGTGTACTCGAAGGGACAGGAACTTATCCTTGTTGTGAAATTAGCAGATAAACATGTAATAAAACTTCTTCATATCCTTAATGTACAGACATCTTTTCCCCCATGCTCTTAAAAATAGAATTTTGGCTATAGACAATTTCCCAAGTGAAGCAGCTTATTTTGCATGATAAATATCAGTAATCAGTATTTGCTATTTTAATGCTTGATCTTAAGACAACATTTATTCCCTCATGATAAGTTGTCTTATCTCTTTAAAACAAACAAACAAAAAAAAGTGTTTCTGTTTTCTTCTAAGTCATATATCACACCTCACATCTGCACATTAACCCTGTTGGAAAAATGCCATTAACCAATTAATCTCTACTTCAGTCATATTTTGAAACCTACTTATCTTGTTCTATTCAAACCATGATATATATCAATGGCTAAGTATTTTGGACCAATCTAACACTTGTACCAAATATACAAAATATATTAGAGAGGAAGAGGAGGGGCAGGCATGTGTCTCCTTTCTCTGGTGACCAGTGACATGACCTGAGGCAATGGCCTGAAGGTGCATCAGGGAAGGTTTTGGTTGGATATTAGGAAAAGATTCTTCACCCAGAGCATGGTTGGGCACTGGAAGTGGCTCCCCAGGGCAGTAGTCAAATCAGTATCAAATTTGACAGAGCTCAAGAAGTGTTTGGACAATGCTCTCAGGCACATGATGGTATTGTTGGGGTGTCCTGTGCAGGGCCAGGAGCTGGACTTTGATAATCCTTGTGGATATTCTATGATTCTATTGTAAACATAAATTAATTTATAAAAATATACAATTATTTTATAAAAATATATTACTTATCTTCTTTTTTAATCCTTTTTGATCTACTCTAGGAAGCAGATCATCTCTAGGAACAGAATAACTATATTTGTGTAGCTGTGATCAATACCTCGGTGACTTATTTAGCACTCCTTTAAAAAACCTTCCAGTGCTTTTCAGGTTTTGCTTAACCCAAATCTATCTGCATTGTTAACAGCAAGTTTGCTTTGGTTTACATACCTTTTATCTAATAAATCACATAGTACCTGTCAACCAAGTGAGGAAAAAGATTTCTTGCTGTTGAACCAGCAGCTGTGGTGGGGTCACAAGTGCACACCTCAGATGTAGTAGAAGCATTACCCACCTCCAAGGTACAACCACCTGCACTGAACATGATACATGACTAGAGTCACTCAAGCTTCACCTAAATGCAAAAATAAGTATTTTATACTTATATACTTTGTATATACTTTGTAAAATACTTTGTATTTTATACAAGTATAAAAGTAAGATAAAAATGGGGATAAGCTCAAGAAGACTTCATCTTAACTTCTGGGATCAGTCAATGGGCTGAACCTGTCTTCTCTCCCCCATAGGGAAGCCCAAGAACCGTACTCCATGTGCACTGATTGATTATCTGGAGCCAGCTTTTAACAGGAATTACAGCTTGTCTGCATATTGTTTTGAATATGTTTTGCAGCCAGATACTATCACAGGCAATCTCTGTACCATAACCTGTCACAATTTTATATTATGTTGAGTGTTATTCCATAAACTGTTTAAGTGAGTTGTTCAAGGACACTAGCAGTTGCTGGCAGTGGGGAACATATTAGAGTGTGGAGGCCTGGGAGGGGGCATCTCGTGCTGCTGATGTGTGTCCTGTATCTTTCCTGGGGTGTCTACAGACCAACTAAAGGTGTGGAGACCTGGGAGGAGGATTTTCCTGTTTACTTGTGATCCTGAACAAATCAGTTGAACCCCCCTCTGATCCAGCAGGACTGTTCAGTGCAAGGTCCCCACAATGGGATGCTGGCTGTTGGGGCACAAGGGCTCAGCTTTTCCACTGACAGACCAATCAAATACAAAGTTTTGAGAAAATCTCCCCTTTCATGTGACAACATCTAAACACTGTCAGTACACAGGCTTCCCTCTCTCTTAGGAGACTGCCTTATTCCATCCAATGAACGGCGCCGCTGTGGATGCAACAGCACGCTGCTGAGTATTATTGACTGGAGTGGTGTGCCCCACCTGACCTCCTCAGCTGAAATCCCATTATTAAAACTGCGGGGGCTAAACATCTCTGACATCTAAGTACCAGCTTTCATGGTTCCAAAGGAAAACAGCTTTAGTATTATGTTTAAGAGTTTCATTCCAATGGATGGTGTTGGTTTCTAAGTAAAACTGGAGTGGAGGCAAGGGATGGAAAGGGCATCCTGATCAAGTGAGCACAGAAGAGAGGCATTAAGTACCCTATAGAAATATAACTGCTGAAGTTTTACTTTTTACAAGGCATTCTTGTAATTAGACTGAAAGCTGACTTAGGAGTACTCCATGTTTTCTACCATGTGTTTCCTTCACATGCAAAGAAAGTTAAAAATTAAAAATCAAGTAGAGTATGCTCAGTTTTCTTTTAACATCTGAGGAAGTTTTAAAAATGCTAATGTGAAGCATTCAGATACGTGAAGAAATTCAGCACTATAGGAGAATTTTTTCACTTATTCCTTTAGTAAAAGGGAAAATGTAGATCTTAATTAGATAATAATTCCTCAGATATGTAGAATAGCTGCCTACAGAATCAGCTGAAAAATTTAAATGACCTTCTCAAAGGAGGAGTCTAGTTGTTCTTGCTATTGTTGCTTAAAACCACTCCTATAAGCTACTTTGACTTTGTGTGATTAAGGTACTGACAAATGACAATGATGATAAAAGTGGAAAATCCTTCAAGCATCCAGAGATGGAGATTTAGGCATCCATTTTCAAAAGATTTCTGTTGCTGCAGCATTGTCCATGTCACTGTGCAGACTTTTTATATCCTTAACTTGAGATCCAAATTTTCTGTGGTAACTTAACGAAAACACTAATCCCATTCTGTTCAGAATTCCACTCCAAGGCACCTAAAAACTAGCAATGCAGCCTCCACTATAGGTGATTTCCATCTGTATATGACGTAGGATGGATAGGTTCAGACAACCGTAGCAGTGCAGATCTATGTCTGAAGTAATAAGCACTGCTGAGAGACTGTGAGTAAAGATGTATTGAAATTATGTCCATAACAAAAGCCATTTCAAGGGAAACTGGTGTCATCCAAAAACCTTAGGAATTTCTGCCATCATTGCTCATGAATATGAGCAATCATTTAAATCAAAATTTCCTCTGCAACCCTGTTAACATATGAAGGACATCAAAATAGATGTAGTTCTGTCATGTAAGTATGATTTCAAAGCTAACAACGGAAAAGTTACTCTGATACCCAACCGGGTTTAATCTGTGAAGAACACATACAAAACATTAAAAACAGCTGTTATTCTACAGCTTGGTCCTAGAACTTCTTTTCTCTGACATTTCTTTAAGAATATGTTAAGAGAGTTGTCCTTTGTGCAAATAAGGGTTGTGTTATACTGAGATGAATGTATCTTATAATTGAAATCCCATTAAGTTTACCTTAACTTGTTAACAAACATTTTCTGACTAAAGGTATTGCACATTTCCTACAACAACAACAACAAAACCACAAAAAAAACCCAACAAAAAAACCAACAGGTGTTTAGATTTATAAAGTTTTTAAGAGCTATTGTCACTGTATTTCAGAAAACCTATAAAAACATCACTGTGATTAAAATGTGTCATTTTATGAGAAGTGATTTAATGGATTTTAATTATATTTGTTATTATCTATTTCTTTTGCTATTATCATCAAGAACACGCTCAGACTCAAATTTCTGTTACCTACATGCCAATAGAAAGACAGACTGGTGTCATAGTCCTTCAGTCAGAACTGTTTTCTGTACTTGATTAGAGCAACACTGTACATGTGAAAAGAACTGAAGAAACATGTCAAAACATATCAGGAGTTTTTCTGTTCCATGCCCTACATTCCTGCTAAACAACTGACACCACTGTGGTACCTGTGCTTGCCCACTGCTTGCTTGAAATCATATTCTGTTCAAGAGGTAAAGTTCTTTTTTACCCTTGGCATTGCACGGCTTAGAAAATTTATACTTCCCCCATCTATTAGATGGTTTTGGAAAATATGTTCTGATTCCTCAGGGTAAGGTATTTAATTGTCACTGCAGAGACTATTTCTGTGTTCCCAAGGCTGGATATTGTGAGAGTTGTGTATAAGTGACTCTTGAATTATTTAAGTTCAGCACAGTTTAGGAGCATTTCAGTTTCAAGTGCTTTAGAGACGGGTAAAACACTATGTTGTTTTCTATTTGAAAACCTTTAATACTTTCCTTTTTTTCTTTTTCTTTTTTTACATCTGAGTCAAAATGACTGAAAAAGGGCAGAAAATCTGAAACTATAAGCAATTTACAACACTTTGAAGCCATCAAGCATGCATGTCATGCTTACTTTTCAAACAGCAGTTATCTGCCGAATTGACTGTGCAACCTGTACTGCAGTTAGCCCTCCCTCCTTCCTGCAGATCATCAGGAAAAGTATGTCTTATTGGAAAAAACTTCTTTAAACCTACTCTCCACACACCTACGTAATACCTACAAGAAAATTTTGAGCAGGATACTTGAGGCCTTAATTCCATGATGGCTATATGCTGCTACACTTTCATAAGGTCCCAAAATGGTTAACCCAACAGAGAAATACTGCAAGGGACAAGCCCCATGAATATTATAAGTGTTATCAACACTGAAGCTTGTAAGTCAACCAACACTTCTGTTACTGAATTTGCTGATGTCTGCCTGTTGTTGGTAATGACCTATTAGCCCAGCAATGTGATCCATCTTGTGTACTGCTTTTTTTTTTAAGGTAACTTGTGCAAATTACGGCAGAGAGAAATTTTATTCCTATTATGGCAGTAGTAATGGTTTTGTCTGTCCAATATTCATCAATAACAAAGTTATGGCTTCCTTTTTGTTTTTTCTTTTTTTTCTTAATTAGATCAATGATTGGGTGATAGTGGCCTGCTGAAATCATCTTGTTTGGCTGAGGTGTAGTCAGAAAGGTGGAACAGAATGTCTTTTTAAAATTCAACCTTGAGGGACAGGGATGGGATGTGTGACTGCATGATCTGAAGATATTAATGAGCTTTTATCAAATATGTTAAAACTTTCCTTTTTCCCCTGGCATGTTTTTTCACGATACCTTCTGTAGCTCATCACACATCTCACTTTGCAATGTGCAGGGAAAATGGGAATTTCCAAATATTTCATTTCTTGAAACACCTGTGTCCAGGTGATAGAAGTGTTGACGTTTGTGATATCTTGCTTGTATATCTGTCCTCATGGATTTCCTAGAGGCCAACTTCTGACACAGACACCCTTATCGCTTTCAGATGTAACTAATTTTGAAATGCTTGCTCTCTTTGCAGTGCCAAATATCAATTTGAATACCAATCCTTCACTGTGCTTTTCCCCATCTCAGAATTACACCTCATGAATGTTTCAATCAGCCTTATCTTTCTGCACTTGGTTTCTTGGGCACATGAATACATGTAGCAGTACTTCTGAGCCTGGGAGATTTGAGATGAAGAAACACTTTAGAGATTAAAGCTTGGATTTTTTGGAGTAATAGAAGATTCTGTATTTTGTTATTTAAAATGTGTATGTAGTATACATTTAGAAATCCTGTGCTTCTGGATGTTTCATATCTTCTATGTAGCAAGTACTCCACAGAAAAAAATGTTGTTTCAACATTTATGCTGCTGTTTCATGGATGTCCTTCATATTTTGACATCACATCGAAGATTTGGTTAAGTGAGTGAGTTAAGAATTCTTTTTTACTTCTTTGGTCTTCATGTGGATGCAGTTTAGAGAGGAACTAATTGCAGTTATAAACAAAAAAATCCATAATAACAGATTTTATAATAGAAAGACTAAAATCAAGCCGTGATCATCCCCTGATGAATTAAAAATGCATGTCTGAAAAAGCTGTTTGCTGAATCACCCATGAATTTACAAGGTTCTATAGAAAGAGCCTTAGTTTCAAGACTACTAAAATGCTATCCTTTAACTCAATTTTGCAATTTTTTTTTACATAAATCTTTCTTCAATACACATATCAAGATGCAAGACTGAGACTGCAAATTTATACAATAGACTGGCGTATTTTCAATGGGAGGGAAGAATCATTACATAATATTCCAGAAGCAGTGCTACATGACATTACAACTTAAAGCTTTTTACACAGAAAATTGTTCTGCTGTGGGAAAAGACGGCTGTGAGATAAGAGTGTCAGCTGAGGTCAGCAAGACTATTTAGAAGACTGAAGTATCTTTAATGTCTTGATAAATTGAGTTCATAGCATTTTTTAAATTTAAACCAAAGAGAACAAAGAAATTTCCCTTAGGTACAACTATGCAGTGATCTCACTTATGCAATCTGTTACATTGTGATATTGTCTTGGTTGCCAAGCAGCCAAGAATGAATGTAAAACTAAAACATCCAGATAAAAACCAAACCAAACCAAACCAAGCCAAAACAAAGTGACATAAAAACTCCCCCCCTTCCAAAAAAAAATATATCCCTAACCTTTTTTCTTTTCATTTGCAATCAAATGGAAGAGCTACAGTAAGTACCAAAAGAGGAATGCTATCACCCATCTTGTCATCTCCTACTTCAATTAGTACAAAGCAGAATGAAACTTTATTTAGTTATATGAAATATTATTTAGATGTTTAATAAAGGCATATTTTCCTCCCTTTCAATTAAATAAACATGTGTTTTACAAGAAAATAAAAATGATGCTTTTTACCTCAAAAATGTTGACAATCCAACATTCTTCAAAATGAAGTATCTTGCAATATACTTGGCTGTTCCTACTTTTGTTCTGCTCTCTCAAGTTATCATTATTTTTTGCTGTTACAGAAACACATTTTTTTGAAATAAAAATAACTGTCACTGTCATTTTGAGATTTCAAAATAAGTAAAGTTCTTTATATCTTGTCTCAGTGTCTTACTCGAGGACTTGGTTGGTTTAGTTCTTAATTTTTAAAATCCAAATTGAAATGAAAAATCACAAAGTTCAGGTACATCTGCACAGCTTCCTATTACAATTATAGATTGTTTGAAAGTACCAGCTACTGCTAGTGCTCTTGTTGAATCTGCCTTATTTAGAGCAGAAAAAAATACATAAATTATATAATTGTTTGTTTTGAAAAAACTATCTTAAACCCACAGGAAGGCAGAAAAAGGAATCAACTTCTTACAAGAAAGATATGATATGACTGCTGTGATTTAATAAGAACAAGTAATAATTTAAGTAGTAAGATGTAATATAGCAGGGGGTTGCTCATTTTGTGTTCTTTTGTTGTGAATTTATTCTATATAAATATCACAGAAATGCAGATTTCCAAACAATATCATGGTCCTACTCAGTGCTATTTTCAGTTAACATTTCCACACTAGAGGTTGGTTCCTTCTCAGTTGTCAGAGTATATACATGAATATGTGGAATATTAGCCCAGAGACAGTCAAGTTTGAATGTGTTATCACTAAATGTTGAATAGCGTAATTTTCACAGAAGTGAAATAAGATTGTCTACACTTGAAAGCTGAGAGGAGGGAAGGCAATGTTCAACCAGAAAGTGCTGAAGAGAACGATCTCTTCAACTGGCTCAGCTACACCTGGAAAAAAACATGACAGCAGCTGTAATGTAATAAGAAATCTGATGAACTGAGATTTTACAAGTCCTAGCTTAGATTATTTACTCAAAATGAGCCAAACTACTTCATTTTATATACAGTATTAAAACACATTTTTATATATATATGTGTGTATGTGTGTGTTATTAACACCAACAGTTTTCTGAACAATGGATAATTTTAAAGGAATTTGTTCCTCTGGAAATTGTTTCACAGTTTATTGCTAATTAAATTAGATGTTATGGCCAAGATTCATTTTTTTCTGCTGCTTTCCCTGTTTCTTTTGATAGTGCCTCTAGTTAAAAAACACTTTTGAAGTCAATCTTTGTGACGAGAAGCTGTTCTTCCTTGTTAACATAGAAAGATTTACTTTCAAATTTCTTTTCCACCATCACAAGCTACTAAAGCCTCTACTGTACTTCATGCCAAAACAAAATAAATTTGCAGAGTCAGACATTTAAATTATGCTTTTGTGCAATTAGAGATTTGTTGAGCATTTCAAAACAAAACCAAATCAGAGCCATCTGTATCCTGTAGCAAGACGTTTGAAAACAATCTGCTTTTATTAAAAAAAAAAACAAAACAAAACAAACAAAAAAAAAAAAACAGGTTGGAAAACACTTTATCCGTGAAGAAAAAGCAATTACTTTTAAGAAGGCAGTGAGATTTGTGTTTCAATGTTTGCTGCTGAAATCTGTAGTAGTTAATGAGCTACATTGCTTGGCTTCAGTGACCTTGCATTTACTGACACAACGCAACATGACACATACCATGGAGCAAAATCAGCCAGAAAATCTGAATACATGTGTTTTATGGAAAACTGAGCTTGAAGGGGAAAGGTTCTGTAAATATCTGTACTGAAAGCCAAATAAATTCTGTTCAGGAATTCAGCAGTTTAAAGTGAAGAAGTGGATATTCTTCATCTTGGTACTGGATTTTGTTTCTCTTTGGTTTTGTTTTTTTTTTCCTAAAAATCCTGTAATTTTTATTTCACAGATCCAGACAAACATAGAGTCAATAAAAAATACCTCTGCAGGCACTAGGAATGTCACCTCCTAAACAGTATAGATGCATATTGCCAAAAGCTGAAAACATCTTTAACTGCCTGTTCTTTCTCTTTTAATTTCACCCAACAGAAGAAATATTAAGAAGATATACACACTGGCAATAAGTAGCATAGTAACTGTAGGGACTTACATTTAAAAGATAACATAATCTCAGTCCATTAAGGATCCCTGCAACAGGAGGCCAGGACAAACTTGACCTTCCAGGAGCCAAAGCTTTTTAGAAAAGAGAGGATGTTATAGGCTGTGACCACTGGACTGTGGTGAGACACCCTTTGTTTTCTGTCAAGGTAGTTTCTGTGTTGAATATGAGAATGTTTCTTACATATAATTATGAAGAACTTGCTTAGAAAATGTGTGCATACATAGTATGTTTAATAGTTTCTAGATAGTTGTAGACTGGTGTGGCAAATAAGTATTTGAGGTAACCCCCTCCCTCCCCCAAACTAATTTTACTTTTATTCTGATTTTTCTTATTTCAAATAAGGTATTCTCAAACTTTACTCTTAATTTTATTCTGTGTTTGACTTTGTTGATCATACTAGCCAATTTTCTTTTTACTTTTCAGTCCATCGTGGTACTTGAGCATGTAATCACAGAATAACAGAACAGTCTGAGTTGGAAGGGACCTGGGAGGATCATCAAGTCCAAATCTGAAGTGAATGACCCATGATGTTGGCATTATCAGCATCATGCTCCAACTAACATGCTCAGAATTTGGGTATGAAATAGCTAGATCAGAATGCCATTCTTGAGAACAGAGTCAGGTTTGGCACATACTTTGTGCCATAAACACACATGGTTTAACTCCAGCTGGTAACTAAGCCCTGCACAGCTGCCTAGGATGGGGAGACAATTGAATGAGTAAATGTGAGAAAACTTGTGGGTTGAGATAAAGACAGTTTAATAGGCAAAACAAAAGTTGCTCACACAAACAAAGCTGAACAAGAAGTTCATTCACTGCTTCCCATAGACAGGCAGGCGTTCAGCCATCCCCAGGAGAGCAGGGCTCCATCACATGTAGTGGTGATTTGGGAGGAAAAATGTCATCACTCCGAATTCCCCCCACTTCTTCCCCCGGCTTCATGTATATGCTGAACCTGATGCCATGTTGTGGAATATCCCTTGGGTCAGTTGGGGTCAGCTGTCCCTGTTGAGTCCCTCCCAGCTCCTTGTGCACCCTCAGGCTTATTGCTGGTGGAGTGGTGTGAGAGGCAGAAAAGGCCTTGGCTCTGTGCAAACATTGCTCAGTGATAACAAAAAACATCCCTGTGTTATCAACACTGTTTCCATCACAAATACAAAATATAGCCCCATATCAGCTACTATGAAGAAAATTAACTCTATCCTGTACAGAACTAGCACAATACTGAATGTTTCACAGAGCTGCATGTGTTTTCCTGAGCTACAAGAAACAAAGAAAAAATGTTTTCTCATTCACAAAGAAATACACTCTTATTGTCTGTTTTCTTGTGGTTCTGTTACTGAAAAGTAAACCTAAGTATGACTTTATTCCACATTCTGCCCATCAACTAAAAAAACCTTTTTTCTCTTACTCTGGTGTCACTTTTAAAGACAATAGCACAATGAACAGTCCATAAGAGACTTCTCTCCTTTCTTGCGAATCAAAAGGCAGAAACAGGCTAACAATTACCTGCCAAGTGCTTCAGCATATAATTCTCTATAAAGCAGTGCACTTATGTTAATTTGGTATTTAAAAGGTCCCATTGCTGCACCACAGTCCAAAGGAGCCTTGAGACTTTTTGATTAACTAATTTTGTATAGAAATATCAGGGTTTGGAAGGGGAAAAATATTCAGAACAGGAAAGATGCAATAAGTAGCATTTCACATTAAATTAAGAGATACTTTTCATTGCATGAAAAGATCTGTTAGATAAATTCCTCCACATAAATATGACTAAAGAATAGAAAAATACATGTTTAAACAGTTTTCTTATTCATCCAATCTCCTTCCAAGTTTGTTTCAGAATCATCATGATTTGAAAGAAAATAACTTGTCTCAAGAAAATGCAAAAAATCAGTCAAGTACAATAATATATTTCTCCTATAAAGCCTTATTTTTTTGTACAACATATTCAATATTTCTGTAGTTTCTCCTTCAGACCAGTACAGGGGAAGATGCAGCCACAAGACCACATCATTATTAATAAATTATAGCATGTCAACATGTGTCTTATTCCAAACTGCTCAAGAGTTTAGAAACCGAAGGTGATCAGAGATTTTTAATTAAATATCTATCCCAAAACAGGATTTTTTTTCCCTATTCTGACATAATTCCATTGCCAGTAGTACTTGTAGGACATGATATTAAACAGTGTCAGTATGTGGGTATAGCAAAATCCAATTTAAAAAAATATTAAAGAAATAAAGAAACAACTAAAAGTATACTGATTTTACAGAAGTTTATTTGATGCTGAACACTACTGAATAAGAATATTAAGCAACAGCTTGGAGCTACAATTGTTCCAAATTTTACTTTGCAAAGATATATGAAGGGACAAGAAATAAGCATTAAAGACCCTTTAAACTCAAAAGTCTTATTTACCACTCTGTTTCTACCTTACAGGGTTGTGTGAGTGTTTTGAAATGCTAACTGCTGCAAATTTCATCTGTATGAGAGTGCTGACTTCAGAAAATGTCCATGAAATGAAGAGCCAACATAAAGGGCATAGAAAACTTTTAATCACAGTTAAAGCTGAAGAATAAAATTTGTAACTTATGAATGGTACAAAACTGCTTTTGTATAAACTTGAATATGGGTTTTGTTCTCTTGAACATTGAGAAAATGGGCAAAAAAGCAAATGAAGATGTGTTGTACTGCTGTTATCACCACCTGCACTCTCTATTGTTTTTCATGGGAGTTAGGACATCCACAGTGAAGTGACAATGATTGTATCTTGCTATCCTGGAGTATGAAGACTGTTTCATAGCAAGGGATCAATCCTGACCCCAATTTGTGTGAACATCAGGAGAATATAAATAGCTTCTCGAGAACAGTTCATCCTGAAATTGTGATTCAAAAGCTGGCAGAGATTGTCTTGAGTTCCTTCAAGCAACTGAGATTGACAATTGTGTATCCATGTATATGCAGGGTTCCAATTTCACCAAATACTCTCCTGTAGAGAATAGTTTCTTGAACTCTATTTTAAAACTCTGCTACAGCCTCAGTCTTTCGGCTGCAGGAATCTTTGGCCTTTGGTATTTGAATAGAGTGAAGTAAGGATCTTAAGGTGATTGTCTTTGACTGGTTTTGCTTGAGGTTAAAAACTATTTCATCAGCATCTTTGACTCCTTGCTTGAATTTGAAATTGCTGGCAATGACAAAAAAAACCCCTCAAACAACCCAAAATAGAGTTGGATGTTTCACATGAAAGAGTTAGGCCTGTTTCATTTTCATTTACCTAACATTTATCTCTTTAATAAATATAACAATCCAATGAATTATATTTAAAAAACAATATTAAATTTTTAAGGTAATAAAATATATTGCATTTTTATTTCTGAAAGTAGATTTCACCATGAATATGCAAATACTTTCAGCCCATTCCAAACTTATTAAACTTACATAAAATACATACATACATACATAAAATACATCATGAATCCAAAAAGGCATCTTTCCATCTCTAGTGAGGATATGCTTGGAAATTTTGATCCTCCAAGTCTAGACCCTTTGGAATCCCAGAATCCGGGAAAGATACTCTCCACACTAATTTTCAGGGAAGGACACACACAGATCTCCTGACTGTAGCTTTGATTATGATGTGGTGTTTTGTTTCTCTTGGCCTCTGCAGTGCAGAGCCTTTTGTCTCAGACACCTGAAACCAATACCTACTCATATCCATTGGCCAAGAAATATGTTGTGAAACTTGCATATTTATTAATAGACTTAGTAAACCCTGCTGTGTCTTTCACTAACAAATGCTTTGTTATAATCCAGGTACTTTACAACACCACTTAAGCTGGAGGAAAGAAATATGCAGCTAAAAATAAAAATATTTATAATGTCAATAACAAACGTAATGACAGAAGATACAAGTGAAATTAAGTACACAATTTATTTATACCAAGGTAAAAGGGAAATTGTCTCTCCTTTTTATCTGTCCAAATTGCTGTCCACTTCGACCCAAAAGTTTGATGTTGGGCTTTCAGTTTTTGGTCTGTTCCTTGAACATCCAGATATCCACAAATGCAGGTTTATGCAGATGCTTCTGTGAGAGGAAACATCCTACACAGATTCTCCCAAGATCCCACTTGGAAGCTTCAAACGTCAAAGGGAAGTTACACCTAATAAGCACAATTTTCACAGTTGGGCATATTCACTTCTTATTTCTTATAGACTTTGAAAACAATGATATAAATAAAAATAGACTATTGTCTTTTTCAGAACAACTGCTGGTGTGAATCCTCATTTTCACCATTTGTTTCTTATTTGCTTGTACCTCATTCTGAAGCCAAAGAACCTTTCAGGTATGTGCAAATAAATGTTCCTGTTATCTTTTGTAAGATGGTCAGAAACCCATTGTGTTGGGGTTTGCAAAGTATCATGTTTCCAGAAAAATAATATTGTCAGTATATTATTCTTTGTGTAAAAATCATTATGGCTGGTCCTGTTAAGGCATAGCATCAAAAAAATTTAAGGATTGTAGTCCATGTAAGGAATTTTATAGTTAGACTGATCTGGTAAATTAAAATATATGGAGAGGTGTTAAGATGGTTATAGATGTCATCCTACATATTAAATTAAGGTTATACTTGGTAGTATTTGTGAAGCACAGGAATGTACATGTTAGGGAAAAAAAGACATAGATAGACATAGGAGATGGATATTCCCTGCTTACAAGGAGTTGCATGGAGAAGGTGAAGCATGATGGGTACAAGTTACTCCCGGGGACATTATGATTGGACACAAGAGGAAAATTCACAATGAGAACAATCAGCCATACTCTCCACAAGGAAATAAGTGGTGAATTCTCCAATTTTTCAGATTCACCTGGATAGGGCACTGGGTCATCTTATCTAGACCATGCTTTTGCTAAGAAAGGTTAGACTAGATGATCTTTGGGGTTGCTTCCAACCTGGTACTCTATGAATATAAATCACTTACTCAAATCACTAATTTGTAAGAGATTTCTTCTATTAAAAACAACAATTTTTTTCCTATTGTTTTCACCTTTCTTGAACATTTACTTCATTATGCTTGTTCCAAAATTGTCTATAGGGAGGGGAAGAGTCAAGTTCTGTATCAAGCTACTCTATTCCTGACACAGTTTTTTGCTTTCTAAAAGAGTGAAAAGGTCTAGTAGCAGTCATGCTTTTGAGGCTATTATCTGCCAATCTAGAGAGGCACTGTCCATGGCAAATTGCTCAGAAGGGAAACAGGGACAATTTCTACCATGGGAAATGATACAAACGCATTACTCAACCAAAACTTCAGACATTAGGAGAAAAAGAAATTTCCCTAAGAATAAAAATAGGCACCAACACTAGATGACCTCACAAGTAGCACAAAGTCAGATAAAACACTGGTTACTGCCAGTGTTGGACAACTGCGATTCTGCTCAAACCATGAATAATGAAGAAGGCAAGTTATAACAGATAAGTGGCTTAAGGAAAATAAAAAGAAAAATTGTTTTGAAAATGGCTCTTCAGTGAATGTAAGAGGGAAGGCTTTGGTTGTGTTTTTTTGGTTGTTTTTTTTTTTTAATAGTTGAAGTTTTTTGTCTTTGGGAGGGCTTTAGGTGTTTTTTTTCTTGGGGGAGGAGAGAGCTGTGGGGCTTATTGGTTTGTTTGTTTGCTGATTTGTTTGTTTCCTTATAAAATATCCTGAATGGCATATCCTGAAAGATTTTGAAGGGAAGAGAAGATGAAGAGGGACTCTTCACCAGGAACTGTAGCAATAGTTAGATATTATAATGAAAAGATGTCTTTAAATTAAATCAGAAAACAACAAATTTTTGAAGGAAAGAAACAGAGAAAGAGCAAAAAGTGGTAGTAAATTTTTAAATATACAGCCACTGAAAAAAATAAACTTATATAGCCCTATAATGAAAAAAACATGCTCAACTGAAAAAAATTACATTCAAATTTTGTTAGCATATTACATTCCTATTCAGATACAATTTTGAATTCAAGAAAAAGGCTTTTATAAAAACAGTGTAATAAAATTCCATTCTCCGTTATCTAAACTCAACTCCCACTATAATCTGAGAGTCAGAATTTGATTTTTTTTATTGATTTGATTAGAATTTCTATTAAGAAAATGCCACATTTTCATAAATATTTAAATATGTAAAATAATTGAGAAACCTCTTAAAAATCGTATTTTGCTGGACATTTCTTTAGTTTGCCATCTGAGGAAAAGAACTTTCTTAATAGAACTTCAGATTTAGTAATGAAGAAGAATAAAACACATTCAGCCACAGTAGTGAAAATCTATCACAGCTGAGAAACAGTCAGGGCACTATGCTACTCCTTTTATATCTCAAAAGGTTTGGGTTTCTTGTCATAAATATCACTGAAAATCTTGTATTGAGGAAAAAGATTTATAACTAATAATGAATAGGTACATCAGAGATGTAGATTTAGGTGCGGCGTCGCGTCTCGCTCAGCCCTGCCTCGGGATAGCTCGATGGAACCTCAGGGCTGGGAGCGCCGCTTATTCAGAGGGTTTGAGCGATCTGATTGCAGCCAGGATCGAGCCCTCATGCGGGAACCAGTGGCCCAGAATGTGGGCTCGCCAGAACCTCTCACGCAGCAAGCAGGTATCCCAATGGCGCTGCCCCAGGCTAGGCAGCCTGCCCTCAGTAGGTGCAGATAGTAGCTCGCTGAGCACACGGCGATCCGGAGCACGAAGAAAAGGAGAGGGAGATTTCTGGCGGGGGTGCAGATGGTTTATTACAGTCCAAGGGAGACCAGAAATCCTCCAAAGCACGCCCCAAACATGAACTTTTAAGGCACAAGAAACAGGGCGTGGAAAACACTAACATCCAATAACGCGGGGCTTACAGGGTGGGACACAGTAATAACAACCAATTATTAAAGATTACCTAATAACTGACCAATAAACTGTCGAACTGCGAAGAAGTCTCTGGAAAGGGAGGCTGGGTTTGTGCTTCTCTCCACCCCAGGGGATGTCTAAGGGGTGTTTTTTAGACCTCCAACTCCTCTTCCTGAGCATCCTCGGATCCCGTGTCACTCAACCACTGTATAGCCAGTGCCTGAGCAACAGGTGGGGTCCGAGCCCCCCTGAGGGAAGGCACCACCACATTTAGGATAAAGTTATTTATTGCAACCACAAAGATCATGATGATCTTTGATGATCAAAGATCAGATCATCAAAGTTGATGATTATCAAAGATCAGATGCTTAATTCTGTATTCATTGGTGAATGATTTATTTTACACAAGTCATTGATTCTGAAAGTATTGTTGAGTTATTTATTTATTCTGATTCTCAAACTCAGTTCACATATAACAGTGTTTATATGCAAATCTGTAATAGCATTTTTACCCTGAAAATTATCTGAAGGTAGTGATTCAGTATAACAAAATTGTTCTTCATTTGGACTTACTGTGTTGTTTTCCATGTCCTCTGAAATATAACATTACATTGTAATGTTTTCTTGAAATGCATGAGTCTGTCCCTTGGTATTCAAGAAGACATACAAAACAGTGTATGCATAACTGTAAAAAAATCTGCTCTGATTATGCCACCTTGTGATTAGAGTCATGTTATTATTTGTGGCCTCAAAGCTTCATTCACACATTAGGAGTCACATACTTAAAAGACAGATCAGAGATGATAAAAATATGGTACACACAAAGCTGAGGGGAACATCTCTTTGATCAACCTCATCTAGTGGAAGGTGTCCGTGCCCACACAGGGAGTTGGAAAAAGATAATCTTTAAGGTCTCTTCCAACACAAACTGTTCAAAGATTCTATGATCTAGTCCAGTTAGACACACAGCTTTTAATTCTGGAAGAATAGGACTAGAACAATGCATCTTCTCCAGACTAAGGAAATGATAGCTGAAGCTATATAATCCTTAATTAAATATCCAACTCATTGCTTCCACTGAAGGGGGGAGAATAACTCTCAGAGATTTTTAGTATTCTAGGGAAATATAACTCTTTGCAAAATAACTCAAAACATACTAACCTGACCCATTTCACTAAAATAACTTACTTAATAACTAACAAGAATAAAGCATGAAAGAAACCTGATCCAAAAGAAGGGCTTTCTGAGGTGCCTCATACACTTTGTTATATAATGCTTCAAACCTCATGTAGAAAGAATGTTTTTTTTAAATGAATTTAAAATATTGAGATCATACTTGACATAGCAAATAATATTCACAGAAGATCATGTTATCCACTTTTACTAGATTATTGCTATGCCACAGTGAAAAATCTCAGTAAATGATGAAGAATAGGTGCAACACAAGGGTGGCATCCTTTGTGTTTATTTGCAAAGTTAGGCCATGCATAGTATGACATATATGACATATATGACATATAATAGTTGGCATTTTGAATAGAAAATATGAGAATGAAGGTGACAGGAAGAACTGAATGAAGAATCCATTAATCAGAGAATTACAAAAGAGACAATGCAAAGCTCCATTCATTCCACTTGAAAAGGCAGATGAATATGTATATATCTATAATTATCTGCGAGCTAGTAAAAAGTATTGCATGACTTATATTCCATGTATTTAGTGAAAAAATGGAATATTTAACAGCTTGTTCTTTATTGTCTAATCCCTCAGGATAGAGGGACCCTGCCTGATGCCATTGTGTAAACACCTAATGATAGTCAGTATCTGGATCCTCTTTATTTCTTGAGCTGATGGGAGATATTTCTATGCAAATTAATCTATTTAAAGAATACTGTGTTTTCCATGATTACAAACTATTTTTGCTGCTACACTATAGTTTCAATATTGCTAAATTGATAGCAGTGTAGTCAAAGGAATCCATTTAGGAGTACCGGTGACTGCAGATAAGATAGTATCTGTTGCAGCCTACCCTGAAATGCCATGGTAGTGCCATTGCTTTAGATAATATTCTAAATGAGTAATTCTTAGATGTCTAAGAAATTAGGCAAGGGGGTAAACAGAAAACAAGTTAAAATAGCATAAACTCATAGACCTATGTTTTATAAACCAGTTAGCTGAAAATCAGAGACAGAGAACATGAATTATTTTATTGACAATGGGAAAAAAAGCAGATTGTTAATGAGATCTGTTGAAGGCACAAACTCAGGTGCATCAACACAAAAGAGGATTAGAATGTCATGCTGAAGACTTCAAGGAAGGGAACAAAATAGACTTGATAACATTTAGTAGTACAAAGAACCATATTACAGAGTTTAATGAAATCTCTGAATTTGTGCTAAAAACCTCAACAGAATTCATGGAAAGAGGAGAAAGGTTTACATACTGAACAAAGTATGGTGCAATCATAGACTACTTCTGAATGCAGCACTGACAATTTTCTATCTAGTAAGGAATCTCTAAGCAAGAGAGGAGTGTTCATAATTAAACAAGACCTCTACAAAATCTTAGCATAAATGTGCTACTGGTCATCCACATCCAGGACAAATTGCCCCAGACCTGAACTTTCGCAACTAACTGCAAAATTGTACAATGAGAAGAAAAGGTGTCCTACCTTTCTGGATAGAAAGCAGAACAATATAACTTCATGGACACAGCTACAGAATGCCAGAGAAAGAATGCAAATACAATTTTGCAAGCAAGGGAGAGATCAACACTAGAAAAGAGAAGGCTGTGGTAGAATCTTTGAAAATAACCATGGGGTAAACTTTTGCAAACCCCTCCCCTTAAAGAATAATTAAAGTTTGCAAAGCATATGACAAACATTCTCTAATTTTATTGATTTTTATACAAAAGGGATAAGAAAAATAGCTTCTCAAGCTTCCTCTTGACTACTAAATACAGAGTACAGAGTGCACATTTTTATCCTCTTTGCAATTTCATATTTTTCAGTGGTAATAATGTTATGTCAAGTGTCTATGTAAGGGGGAAAAAGACTAAAAAAAATATTTAAAGTTATGCAGCCTAAAATTATTTATAGAACATATTTTTTAATCAACTGCCCATCAATTGAATATCTGCTTAAGAATAGCCAGAGCAGGAAAGAGAGTTCTTGAAGATTCTGTTTCCAACTTTTGTATTTATTAGATTCCTTTCGCCATATCAGTTGATAACAGCTGAAACTATTCTTCCAGCTCCAAGAATACTGTGATATTTCTCAGATCAGTTACCAAAAGAGATCAGTACACTACTTTTACAGATTTTATTGCTTTTTAGGAGATTATTCTTAGCAATCTGGGTTTGCCATATAATGGTGTAGCAGAGCTACAGTCCTTCTCTTAAAGGTATTCATACCACCATTATTCCCCCAAAAAATCCTGAAGAATTATGTAGTAGACAATTATAGAATTTTATTGATTTTCTATTCTACCTATATAAAAATATTTAAAAAATATTTTTAAAACAAAAAATATGTTTTAATGTGAGTAAGAAAGGATCTTACAACAAATATTATTACTCAGCATATTTACATACTTCAGGTAGTAAACTGGTCTCCACTGACCATAAACTTATCCTGTCTACAAAGAAGGATTTTACTATGTATATTTCCATCAACTTTTACAAAACCAAACAAAATTTATGCTTATGCATCTTCCCTTTAATGTTTATTATTATATTACAAGTTATTCTAGACATTCTTTTCCGACATATCTGCAAATATAAAAGGATTTCAGTATTTTCTTTTCTGAACTTTCAAACTACTATTTCCCAGGAGTTTAGTTATAATTTATAAATGGCAACACCTTAAAGGTAGTAGGTAATTTCCCCTAAGAACCAGCTAATTTATAGCTTTCTACGTGCGAATGACCCTTGCAATTTGGCAGTTGCTTTGTTAAATCTTTTACACCTGCTTCTTCCATCTCATGAGAAAAAATAAATAGAAGGTGCAATTCACTCACACTACATTCACTCCTGAAGGTACTGGTGGGAAAAAAGGGTTATCTTAGCACTTTCTGCCACAAAGTGTAACTAATTCTGTAAATGTGACTGAAACAAAATTGAAAGTAGCATGGCAGATTGATATTACCAGTGGGTCACTGACATGGAGAGGAAAATCTGAATTGTTCCCTGGTGTAATGCTACTGGAATTGATTTACACCAGGGATGAATTTAGCAGGAAGACTTTGAAAGCACATATTCGAAAAGGAAGTTCTATTTGCACTGTGGGGTTTCCATTCTTATTTTATACATTCCTATAAGTCACTTCAAGTAGCACAGAGAATCTATTTCAAAAAATAAAGATGTACAAATGTACTTTCAGTATCTTCCTCACCAAGCCAGAGAAAAAAGCTACATTTCACATACAGCAATAGAGTGACTTGAAGGAAGTTTGGGGTTAGAGAGACACCTTGTAACCCATTTGCCTGATTAAACAAGGTGAATAAGAGAGTAACAATTACTTGAAACAACAATAAGTTTGCTTTATTGACTTTTTAATTCATAATAAAAGTGTGAAATTTGTTATGCAAGATATTGAGTCCTTTTTTAGATTCAAAGTATAAAACCATACATCAATAAAAGCTCATTAAATACATTTTCTTTAAAGTGAGAACATGCATCCTGAACTATTCAGAAATAAAAATATGAGTAGGTTTTTAGAAGAAGCTGACTTTAAACATTTCTTAATTTTCTGCTCTTCATGTGGTGGGTTTCTAAAATCACATTTGTCAGTGATCACATCACATCAGTGATCAACTCACATTTTTGCTGTGTTCTTTAGCACATTACTTTTTTTCCTATGCCACACTGCTCTTTTTGCAGAAGAGCACCATAGTATGTCAATTTGACACTGCTGCTTCTTTGTTTTAAGAGACTTGTGTATTTTTTCTAAACAGAATTCGGCTTTTGTTTGTCTGGTTGGATTTGGTTTTTTCCCCAAGTTTTACGTGTGAGTAGGTCTCAGTAGGACGTTAAGGGGAAAAAATTACTTTTTTTTTCCCTATTTAAAAAAAAAAAAAGACCACTAGTGTAGTCGTATAAATCTGAAAAATCTCTCATTAAAGCTATTTAGCTGTCTGATCTTTTGTATGTTTTGCTGATTTTTTTTATGTTTTGTTGTGGACTCTGTATCAAAACATTCAATGATTGCAAGTTAGAGTTAGGATAGTCATGATTCCTGATGGAAAAGTCATAGAAGCCTAGTAGGAACTTTAAGTTAGAAGCAGGAGAGAAAAAAAATCTAATTTTCATATTCAAAGGATTAGAATCCTCAGGAAATACATGAGTCAAATACATTTCAAATTGTTTAAAAATATTATTGATTCTATCTCTATAAAATACAACTTTACATTTTTGCCGCACATCTGCGCCAGAGATCAAGTATCAGACAAATGGTAAATCTAAAGCAACAGTTTGGAGAGGACTTATTATTCTACTAGCTTTACTTCATGGCAAAGCACGTGGCAAAAACCCTCTTGAAAAGTAATCAAGTTGTTTCCTTTATCACACTATAATTTTACATTAATTGATGATTTCTATTAATAATAATAAACTGATTCAAAAGACTGGGGAAATCTTATTAATTTGATCCTGATACTTTAGTAAAACATTGTCAAATATACTTTCCTGTCTCTGTCATAGCAAAGTACCTTTCAGAAGTTCTTGTCAGACTCTTGCAGGTTTTATTCAGAGCCCAATTGTAATAATGCTGGAGCAGCAAAGTTAAGGCTGCCTGCTTATCTACATAACAGCTCCTCTGATGGAGGCTCCTTCTCTGATCCCAGCACTACCTCCCACACCAGAAGATATGCAGCCTTGAAGGAGGGCAGATGTTGTTTGCAGAGCTCCTTAATAGTGATAAAATATAGATAATATCTGCTCTAGTCAAAGCTGCCTGAAAGAAATATTTGTCCCTCCTGTGGACTGTCTCAAATCCTGCCACTTCCTCTGCAGCAGCCACAGCTGGTATCTGGCATGATAAGAAGCACAAGCTCACTGACCATATGAACTTTCTCTGCCAGTAGGTCCCTGATAAGAGAATTTGGCATAAACTATGGTCTAAATCAAACCCACTGTTGTGAACTACTGCTGCATGGCTCTTGTGGTCTTTAATGAAATACAGTAAAATGAAGCCTTTATATTCTCCCCCAAATTGGATATTCACAAATTATCCAAAGTCCAACTTTGCATAGATTACTGTTTTTCCAGGAGAAATAAGCCATTTTCAAAAACATTTCCAACAACAGTGTTTTCTAAGCCTGGTCATAATTTTCTCTAATTATAGAAAAGACTCATTAGTCTTAGCAAGCCACATTTCCAGGTTTCTCAGTAACATTAGAACAAAATTAAGTGTACGATATGCTCCTCTTCAGTCTCAAAGGTTGACTAAATACTTAAATTTGGAGAGCATATTTTTTATCTAAGCTAACCACAAAATAGATAAATTCCTTTCTTTAAAAAAGTGTGCTTGCTGGATTGAAAAGAAAACAGAAACAATGTTGCTAGAAAGGGATTTTATTGTCTTTGACTTTTAAATAATTTCACTGAATGGGTTTTCAAATAATATTTCTGTCTTTATAATAATGAATAACAGTTTAACTGAGGTGGAACATAGTGATAGGAAGGAGAGGACTCAGTTCCCACTTTAAACTATTTATATTGTTCCAACTTCACGGGCCAAAAGGAGTTGGCAGTGTTTTATTTTCTTTTCTATCACCCACCAGACCTCCTCTAGAGGGAGAGTTTATATCTGCAATGATCCGTACAAGGAAGGAGCATTACTTGCCTGACAATGACACTTATTTTCCCAGCTGGCTGGGGACTGCAGAGTTTAGTACTGACGTCAGGTGCCTAAACCAGTTGGGAATGAAAGAAAATGCTGTTAGTTGGGATAATCTTAGGCTGGAATTGACTCTCTGTTTAAGGTTGATTTTTAAGAGAAATGGTGGGAATTATGAGAGGGCCACTGCAGATTTTCAAAAGGTAACATTTTAACTACAGAAGAGAGGTGTAGTAGTTCAGGGAATGTACTGCCAAGAACCTGTGTTTTTACAGAATGATAATTTAAAGAAAAAGATTTCAAACAACCAGGTGGACTATGATGAGGTATCTGATAATTAATTGATGAGATCATAGTTAAAAAATATCAATAGAATAACCTCTGCCAGAACATGAAAGGCATCAAAATGTGTGATCATCTTGTCAGAAAAATATCTTGATGGACTTTTTCAGAAACCATTTTTGCTCCTAACTTTATAGACATCTATCACCATTCAGAAAGGCTGTAAGATGTACCCCATTGTGATTTTCATTAAAGTCTCTTTTTGTGTCCATTAAGGCCTTGAAATCTGATACCAAAAGCCTGTAATAAAGCAATAGGGCCTGTCACAGTCAGGGTTAGCTTCAGAAAAATAACCTTTTTCAGAAAGAATGTGAGAGGAGAACAAAACCCAACTAAATGCTGTTCAAAGTATACTTCACAAATTAAGAGAAACTTGAACTATAAAGTTAGTAAAGACAGGGAAATGAGGTAAGTCTTTACAGAGACAAGCTTGTTGCCATTCTAACCACCATGTAGATCAGACATTATGATTTTATAAATTGTAAAATATATGAGTCCTATCATAAAAAGAATATTCCAGTGCTGAGGAGACTGAATTTCTGAATTAAAATATATTTTCCAGGTTACCAGTTCCTAAGTCCCTAGCTCAGGTATTACGTATTTCTTTCATTGCAATCAATATAGAGGCCAATCCAGAATCACTAGAGGAAAGGGACTTCTCTAAGTTGTCCTATCTCCAAATAGACACTGAGCCAAAATCCTGAAAACACAGACTCCGCAGGAGGTCCTTAAAATAACAAAGAATCTTATTTTGTGCCAAACATAGATGTGAGAACACTATTGTCAGGCTTTTTTATTGATCTCCTATGACTATGGAAGTTGCTTCTGAAATATCTGTGAGTTTTCTTTAAAATGTCTTGGCTGACTAAACATGTAAGCAACAATTCTCTTACTCTTCCTTAGTGTTACTGTCATGGAGCAGATCCCCAAGGGACAGTAGACAGGAGCTGAGCAGTCGGAAGGGGTGGGGGCCAGGCCATGTCCTGCAGAACTGGAGAGCAGGACATAGCCACAGATGAGAGCCACGGACAACCAAGAGTCCAGATGAAAAGGGAACATAATAGTAATGAGGCAGGTCAAGCGGTCCAGTGATCTCTGGGTATGCCCACAGTGATGAAGAAGGGCTGAGGGAAACCCAGGCTGCAGATCCATGGGCACCATGATTGGGCATAATCACATCTGTAACTGAGATGAACATCAGCTGACCTCCAACACATCTTAGACAAGAACCAAACATGCCTGGACTGAACCTAAATAGTCTTCCTTGTCCATGGATGAATGTGGAGGCTGATTAGAGTCATTAAGGCTTACTAGTGTACTTAAGGACCTGAAAATTATTTTCTTTTTATACTGCTTCTTTTCTTAATTTTTCAATCCTTAACAAGTTATTTGAATATTCTTGGATATAACTCTGTCTTATATAGATACTTGTATAGCTTCAACATATAACTTGATTTCATTTCAGTGAGAACTCTCTGAAGAAACAACATGTTTCAGCTTATGAGGTCTTAAAAAAATGGTTCACAGTAGGACATTCATGTAGCAGATGGCTTTCTAAAGGGCAAGGTAAATCCAAATAACTTTTATATCACTCAGTGTTTTAACCAATGAGACCATAAAATGGAAATTGAAATAAACTTTTATGTTATTGGTTAATTTTCTATTGATATCATGTTCTTCTGTGATTTTCACACATCACTCAAAAAGACCCTTTGTAAGTGTCTTAAACTGATAGGTTTTAAAGCATTTTAAGAGATTTTTAACACTTATTTTGTCACTTTTTTTTCCCTTAATGCAATTCAAAATGATATAAAACCAATCAGGGCCTGTTAGTATTATCAGATCTAATTTCCTTTAATTACACTTGTGCAATCATTGCCAAATTTAGCCCATGAATGTCCGTAAAAATGAACTGTAATATCTTATCAATCTTACAATATCAGTCATAACATACATCGTGTATGCCACTTGTAGCCACTAGAAATGGCTAAAAATATGCTCAGGGTGGAGAGATTTCTTTCAATTCCTTTTGTACTTCATTGCAACAAAACAAACAATGTCTGGAGAATATAACTCTGTCATCTTCACCTATTTTGTGATCTATTTCCAGATGGAATAATTCAAAACTAAGAGACTTTTATTGCATTTTGTTTATGAAGATAAAACTATATACATATATGCAGTCTCACAAATACATAACCCTGATTCAACCACGTTTTAAAGCAAATTTCTCTCTACAAAGTCTATTTTCTTAGCCATCTTAGCTATGCACCATCAAAATTCTCTGCCATAAGGAAAATCCTTTGTGCCTATTTTATTCATGTGGATATTTTTATGCAGTTCAAACCACTACTTTTATAAATATGTTATGTCTTTGTGTTTCTACAAAGCTCTGATATGCAAAGGATAAGCTGCATGATATTTCTGATGTCCAGCCATAAATCCCCACAAGTTTCTTAAGAAATTCAGTCTAAAAAACTGACGTGGTGGTTGGAACTCATAGTAACATGTGGTGCTTTATTTTTTTTTTTATTTTAGGTAAAGAATTGAAAATTCTTTTCCTGCTTAAATGCGCTTATTAATGTGTTTGTTTCCACATGGTGTCTGGGATTTATATCTTTTTCCTCAGTGCCTTATAGTATTGAAATATTTGGATATATAGAGTTTTAATATAAAAAATAGAAATGTAATCTAGTGAAAAAGACATGAAATAAGCCACAATTCATATATTAATAAATGTAAATCTATTGAATTTGTTAGCTAAATTACACAGAACATTCATTACTGTGGCATGTGATCTCTTGATTAGATTCAGCAATTGTCAGGATATGTATTTCTTACCCCTAAAAGGATTGAAATGACTCTAAGATTGTGGGATTGTATTATCCTGTACACAGTATGACTGAGATAGAGAAGTAAAATTCTCTTAACTTTCCAGAGTAAAGAATATATAAGAACTTCTTAGTTCCTGGTACTTTTTATATTTTAAAGACCAAAGGAATTATGTACACTGTTGTTTGATATTTGGACATTCCAAAAAGGAAGTGCCAATGAATAGTCATGACTTGCTGATGTCACTTATATTACCAGCTGGAAAACATAAGAAATTATTACAGGGCTTTGCTGCAGTTTGAAACATTAACCAAAAGGGAAATAGGGAGAGAAAGAGAAATTTGTCTAGATCCTATTTCTTTCATTTTTATTCGAAGACACCCCTATACTGATATTCAGAGTTCCTAAGCATGTAATTCTTGTCAGACTTGTTCAGGCACATTGCTTTTGAACACCAGATTTTAGATGTAGAAGGCAAAAGGACAGAATTACTGGAAGCTTGGAAGGCCTGTATGAACTTCGTATCACATAGACAAAAAACATAGTAGTGTCACAGCAATAGTTATCTCTCAGATTTCTGAAAGATAAGAGCATCCAAAAAACAAATTAATTAATAAACAAGTTAAATTGCCATATAATGAAAAGAATTTTCTGGGTTTGATTATATAATCACTTCAGTCTTGATTAAATTTTTGTATAGATTGTACTATATTAATCAGAATGAGAGTGTTTAGGAAACAATTAAAGTTTGTTAATTTTCCAAATTAGATATACTCCATAATTTAATATGCATAAGGATCATCACTGTACACTGAAACTCTTGAAAACAGGGTATTAATAATTTTAAGGGTTTTTAGAAGATATTTGAAAGAGCTAATATAAAATGAATGCTTCATTGAACTGAAGGAGAGAAGGGAGTTTTGGTGGATATGTGTTGCCCTGAGTTTTGCAGTTCTTTGATGTTTTCATTCTTCTGTAATAGTTTCTCATGCATTCTCTGTAAACATAGCCATGTTTTCCTAACTGTGTTCTATTGTTTGCATTCCTTTCTCCTGGGCAGAGATATTTGATGGATAATTCTTTTGACCAGTGTGATGGAGAGGTGGCAATTTCTCCCTCCAATCCCTGTAGTTTCTAGGAGGATATAAAATAAAGTGCGGGGTCTGGGAGGTGCAGTCCTGCCCAGGTTTTGCCCGCAGTTTGGCTCTCTCTCTTCAACGCATGTCTGCATCTTTCTTTCGTGTCCAAAGTGCGACAGATATGTGACTTTGTGCAACAAATTTATCCTAGTAGGACTGTGATATCCTTCAAACTTTCAGTACAATATTGTCTTGTTGGCATAATTGATTATTTACAGAAATACAATAAATACCAATTATAGGCAAGAGTACCACAAAATAAAGAGAAAGACCTTGGTTCAAATGTCCACTGTCCAGATTAAATGTGTAATTTTTTTTCTGCAGTTTCAAAGCTATTCTCTTATTACAGGAAGATCTCTCCTTGCAGCTTTCATAATACTGTATTTGAGGACTGGTATTTTTTATTGAGAAAAAAAAAACAAAAACGGGTACAGTGAGCGAGAGTTTCTTGTAGGAATTTAATCAGGCTTTTATTTGTGCCCATAAACCTGTGGGCATCTGGATCCTTCCTTTGACAGTTTTATTTAAGTTTTTGCATAGCCTCTAAAACAATCATTCAAAGATGACTTTTGTTGTCCTTTGGAATGAAAAATTGAATATATAATCCCCTATTAACCTTTAGAAACTGAAGAAAGGTTGTGGATATTGTTGCTTTCCTGTTGTTTCACAAAAGGTACTGGATAGGTACTGATGTTAGGGCAATCATTCTCAGAAGAGCAGATTTTGAATTTACTGTTCTCAATTTGAAAACAAAAGTCTTGTTGATGTATTGGGACAAAGAATGTCATAAAGTTTCCTAAGAGATGGGCTACTGCCAGTTTCATGTAAAACAAAACCATGAAAAAACATGAAAAAGGCATCTTGAGAAATTGATTGGAAGTAATCTGCTTTAGGCAAACATAGATTAAGAAAAACTACTGTACTGATTAGTGATACTCGAACACTGGTAAAAAGACAATTGTTAAAAGTGCTAACACCAATCTAAGTTCATTTGTCCCTGGTGGAGCATTCACTTGTGGCTGATCTAGTACATAGACAGAATTCAAGTCATCTTCAAGACTGCACTGTCTCTTTGAGTCTTTGAACATGATGTTTGGTATCATGAATGTTATGACATGGTCATTTTTCCTGCAGAGGTAAATGGGTATAATGAATTCAGCTCTTTTACTGCTAAACATGTGTTGTTCTTGGTTGACCTCTATCAAGAAAGGAGCAGTGCAGAAGGTGTCTCTGTGTCGCTTCTGGGGGGATGCCCAAGGGCTAACGGGGGTTGCGACCGCGGGAAGAGCCTTTCCAGGGGCCTTTGCAACTTCTCCAGAGCGACCAGTGGTCTCAAAGAGTGTAGCCGCTTTGGCTACAAGAGGTTTCAGCTCATAGTGTTTCAGCTCTTTGTGAGATCATCTCAAATGAGACCACCTGGGCAAGCCCAGGGACAGAGAGAGACGAGGGAGCCTTGTGTGGTGAATTCCACAGGTAAGCTTTATTCAGCCATCCCTGTGAAGGGAACCAGAGGCTAGACTTTTCCCCACCTCAGGGGTACTTACAGGAGGTTTATATAGGGAAGGCAGGGGTGGGGTGGACACCAATTAGCCAACAGGATACAGACTATTGCCCTAAAAGAAGCAAGGCATGTTTGGGGTAAATTTTTTGGTCACCGTAAGTTTTAGGAAAGTTCTTATCTCTGGGGAGATTTGGCCCTTAGGGATCTCTCCTCCAAGGGAGTGCAGAGAGCTCCAGTGCCAGGGGCTGGCAGACCTCCACATCTGTGTTCTCAGAGGATGCTTAAAATTGCTGTGGAAATGTTGAACTGGAACTGATTTTGATGTCTGTGGAATATGAGAAATACACCAGAGGTGAACTGACTGCTCCTGTCGGGAGTGCTTCCATATTTACCTTTTTTTTGATCTTAATTTCTTTTTAGGATCTTACAAAGTGCCTGCAGTAAAGAACAGATGATCTTAGATAGAAAAAGTGATTATGATTGCATTAACAACAACAACTGGGAAAAAAACCCTCCCAAAACTTTCTATAGCTGTTTGCATTGGTATTGCTCTTCAATTTAAAGTGATTTGAAACTAATGCAAAGACTCTCATTGTGGGCTGAGATTTTAAATAAAAAAACAGAAAAGTGAAGATGAGACCCACTGGAGTCAGAATAGCATGCTATAAGAAAAACAAAACATGGAAAAAGAAATATCTTAAAAATAAGAATTCATAAAAAACCTGAGCTATTATATGAAAACTAATAAAAGATGTAGATATTATTAAGTGCTGACAACAAAAAAATAGTAAATCTTAAAAATAGCATAAGAAATTATCAAAATGCAGTTAAGCTAACTTGTTCTCTATTATTTCTTAAAATATTCTTAGTTTTAAAATGCTTAGTGAAATTCTCCATTAAATTCACAACTAAATGAGTAGTTGACAGAAATTAACTTTTCTTTTTTTTACCACCTGCTTCCAAGTTAGTCACATTCTATTTTTTGTTTTTCTCCATAAACTGTGCCTCCAGTCTTCTATTGTTGCTCTCAGAATTTCATTGAGTATGTTTGTCTTTTGCTTCACAGCAATGATCGCATGTGGGCCCTGAGTTTTATCATGGCCATTTAAAAAGACCACTCTCTCATTACACTGTGCATTTACCTAAAAAAAGCAAATCACAGAAAAGCTGATCTTATCTCCAACCTCTCTCTTTTGCCTTCATTTTGTTATATTCTTTGCAAATGTTGTGTTGTTAACTACAAGTCATTTTTGCTCCTTTAAGAGTTGTGTTTTCATTGAATACTGGCAAGACAACTTAAAAAAAGGAGCAAATGGAAGTAATAATACTGCTGTTTAATTACATATCTAATTAAATAAGAAATTAATTTGCAGCTTTGAAACTGGTTTGGCAAGCCTTATAAAAACCAAACAACCTGAAAGCAACAAAACAAAACAACACCCACAAAACCCCTTAATTAAAAATATTTTAAAAAAGGAAAAAACCAAAAAACAAAACCCACAAAATTATAAACCTATCCACGACTGAAAAGTTCTTTTATTTTTCCCTAATTTACACAATTTAAGCAATAGTTTATACTTGCAAACACAAGCTCATACTGGGTGAAAAAACCACAACAGCCTCATAAATGCTTGAAATAGGTTCTTTGCTTCCTTTTCTCCTTTTGCTTACAATATCCTAGAGAATCAGCCTTCCATTACTTACATTACAGAACACAATGCCTTTCTGAACTAGACTGGATAACAATGGTCACTTAGAATAAGCCCTCTTGTTTCAGTTATACTGGAAAAAACTCACCATAGGGTGGCTGGAATAGATGATCTTTAAAGGTCACTTCCAACCCAAACCACTCTATGATTCTGTGTTTAGTGAAGAAACCAAAGGCAGGAAAAGGGACGGTTTGTAGTGACTCTGGCTGAATGGATATAATTTTCTCTGTAGCAGCCCTCACAGTGCTGGTCTTTGTAGGTAGAAAGGTGTTGAGAACACTCAATTTTTTTGGCTGCTGGTGGGCAGTGCTCCCATCAAGACCATCTCCCCAACATTCCCCCTCACACACACTGAAAGGGTGGGGGTGGGCAAGATCCTGGGAGTCAGGATATCTGGCCAAAACTGGCCAAATGGATATTCCTTACCATACAATGCCTGTTTGGCAATAAAAGCTAAGAAAAAGGAGGAGGTAGGAAGAGGACATTCATTGTTTGCAACCTTTGCCTTTTAAAACAACTGTTGTGTGTGCTGAAGCCCTGCTTCCTGGGAAGTGACTGAACATTGCCTGCTAATGGAAGGAGATAATAAAATATTTTATCTTCCTTTGCTTCCATATGTGCATCCTTTCTTTTTGATTTAGTAAATTTATTTCTCTTGACCAGTATAGTCTCTTCTGTCTCATTTTCTCCCCCATCTTGTTCTGCAGGAGTGACAGTGGCTCAGTGTGCATGGACTGTTCAGCCAAGCTCAACCCATTAAAGGGAGTGATCCAGATAACTCACTGAGGATAAATCATGGGAAAATAGATGGATTAGGTGATCAAAGGAACTGGCTGTGACTAAGTAGGTGTTGGTTTATTCACCCTTCTGACTGTGCCTGATTAGTGCAGTCTGTCCTACCCTGGCATTGAACTCTATTTCTAAGGATTTACTGAGTGAGGCTTTCTGTTCGGTGTGTACTGTATGGCAGTGTGGGTGCCACCAATTGGAGCTGGGTTGTGGGTAATAGTGTCCCATAAGCATGTGATGTTGGCAACTGGAATGACAGAGCTATGTCTGTGTGTTTACCAGACACTATCACGGCAGCTTAGCTGGGGCAAAAGGGAAGTGGCATAGGAGCCAGCTGTGTGTGTCCCTGGGAAAGAGATGCCTGAAAGAATGAGCTACTAGATGCACAAAGAGTTAGAGGCTGTCTACCAGAGAGGCTGTGGAGTCTGGGTGTTAACTGGGAAACCTGTATGCATGTCTCTCTGTGCAAGAAGCATTTGGAGACAAGAGGATTCAAGGGCCAGTCACTGGGTGCACTGAGTGTCTAAGCTGAGTTATGGGAGGAATCCACACTATGTCTCTGTGTGTTGGTTTGCAAGCAGTATCTGTACCAACAGCTGGAGCAGGGCTGCGGGACTCTGGGGGTTGTATGTTCTGATGGCATTTACTAGAGGGATTAAGGATACTAGAAGTGAGTACACAGACATGTAGGCTGCCTGTTAAACACTGATGTGACATACCTGCATTTTGACTCTCATGATGATGCTGTGTCCTGCAGGATCTGGTCATTCATTAATGCCTGTATACTTCTACTGAAATGTGATCTGAAAGAAAACCACATGGGAAAAATATCCTTGTAAATTTTTTGTGTCACTTTTAAGGACCTGTTTAGAATATAAATGTATGGGCAAGTAAGTTCTTCAGTTTGGCCTGTGAAAATGTTGAAAAATCTTGAAACTTCACCAGGGAGGTACAAGAGTCTTAGGGGGAGGGCTGCAAACTAAACATTTGCAGCACTCTTTCATGAGAAGAAAAATTAATCAAACTTGCAGTAAATTTCTAATTTTAGTTCAACTTATTATACCAAAATTCTGTTACAGTCAATAGGTAACAGACCATGGGTGTAGAACCAAGAATACATTTCTAACACAACTAATGTGTTACTACTTTCATAATCCAAAGTATCTAAATACAGAAAAGCCGAAGTAGTAATAGAGCTTAAAATGTTATACAAAAAAACCACAGCCCTCATGCTAGCATCTCCCCTCATGCTGGAGTTCCTGCTTCAGTGTCTCCTTTGGATCTTACAGTCAACACTGAAATCCTCCTCAAGCATCTCCCCTCATGCTGGAGTTCCTGCTTCAGTGTCTCCTTTGGATCTTACAGTCAACACTGAAATCCTCCTCAAGAATATGGGCCAGGACAGGGTGGAGACAACAAGTCACCAGTACCCTGAGGTTTTCACAAGAAGGAGCTGATGCTGGTGGGGTCTCCCTTTCTTCTCAGTTCTGGGGGTTGCCTTGGATTTATTTTTGTACATTTTCCCATCCTCACCTGATTCCTTTCCCCTGCTCCCTGGGAAAAGAAGAAAGCTGCCCCACAGGTGCCCAGAATACGTGGGGATAGTTTGTTGAGCCAGGACTGCCTGAGGTGGTCAGCCCTTTCCCCACTGGGACTCACCACAGCCCAAGAGCTGCCCTTGGCAGTGGCAAAACCATACTTACAGGGCTATGAACTGCTCTGGGTTTAGGTTATAAGTGGTTTGAGGCATAAAGTGGTTTGTATATCACCTTTTGACTAACATATATCAAGGTTCATACAGCATTGAAAGGTATTTGCATTGTTTACTTGTGTGTGGCTTTAAAAGGTTTTAAATCCTCTCAGAATAGTAAACCTACTATTAGAAAAATGTTAGCCTTCTTTAGGGGAATGACATGACATGTAAAAGACTACAATGGTGTTCTAGTTCCTAGAAATTATTTTGGTTTGGGTATTTTGTCTGAAACTATTAATAAATTAGCTGTCCATTGTTCCATGATGATAAATAGGTTAAGTCAGCTCAGGTTATATTAATGGGAACCTAAAACAATACTAGGGAGACAAATGGAGTCACGATTGATACGGCATTAGAACCTGGGCGAAGTATACAAACAAGACCAACTGCAAGAGTTTAGGTCTTTACTAAATTAATATAAAATTTAAAGTGTCAGTAGTGCTTGTATATGTGCACAATACCTGATATAAACCTATTTACCATGTCAAATTGGAACATCATCTGTTATTAATTGTACTGTCAGAACTCTGGAACATAACTGTAGCTAATGCTTCAAATTTGCAATTTTAGGGGAAATCTGAAGTCTGATATGTTCAAATAGAAATACAGAAAACAATAATATAGCAAGCAAAATTCCTAGAAATATTACTGTTTTAATATGTTTGCATTAAAAATATGTTAACATTATTTTGAAATTAAGAAAGATCTTTGTCATCAGCAGTATTCAGAATGTCTCACAGAGAGGCATTTGATTTGGCAGGAGGTAAATGGACATGAGGATTGTAGTTCTTACTGATCCAAGACAAAGATTTTTGGCTGCAGGCAGAGCAGTCCATTGGTAATTTCACACCATGCTGTGTTTACACATAAATTTCTAGCTTTGCCTCCTTTGACTGTTTTATGAGAATTCTTCCATGTTCTAGCTCACAAATATACATCAAACCAATACACTGAAAAGAGACAGACTAGGCAAACTAATTCTGATATTGCCTTTTATTACTCAGAAGAATAGATACAAATCGTGCAAACCCAGGGACTCTTGAAGCTTCCACCATCAGCCAGATGGCTGCATTGCTATTATTCACTCATCTCTGCTAAAGCACGTGTGATCTCAGAGGCTCAAAGATTCAATCATTATTCAGGAAATTGTGCATGTCTTGTAGATGCTTGAGGTTTCTTTGCAGTCTCCCCAAAATACCTCTAAACATAACCCAGGCATATGGTAAATCTAAGTAGTAAATTAAATAGTGAAATAGTAATGGGAAAAATATTTGGGCCATCCTAAATGAACAGAGCACTGAAGTATTTCTCATACTGACCTACGTTTCATGCTTGTCTTGTGAGAGGATGAACACACATCTGTGTCAAGGGTGTTATCTTGCAGATCACCACACAAAAGTAAATTAATGTATTTTGAGCAGAAATGCATTAGTATATGTTATAAAAACGATTTCTAAGGGGGGGGGGGGAAAAGACAAAATCATCAATTACAACATCATGCTTTGTACGTTTGATAGGAAGCTGCATTCTCTATTGATAAAATGGCCTGGACTGCATTTATTTCACTGTGGGTTTCTCTGCCTCTGAACCAGTTTCTGAAGGAACTGTCAACATCTGCTGCTGCATTCAGGTCCCCCCATTTTCTGCAAATAGATGGGAGGAGGCAGGCTCACACACAGAGATAGCAGGAAAGGCAGCAGCTCTGACACAGGGCTTGCCCAGGACGATACTGTGTGAACCCAAATTTATTCAACAGCTCCACCACGTGGTTCTGCAGCACCAGGCCTGAAACTCACCCGTAAAAATGATCGAATGGCTACAAACCACGTTTGTATTGTGAAACGGATGTCTCACTAACAGAGCAATTGAAGCTACAGCATGTGAGTTCATAATTTTAAAGGGGAAATAATGCCAATGTCTCCACAACAATATGTTGACTGTTATAAATTTTCTGTAATTACTCGCGCATCTTGAAGACTTAGTAATCCTGAACTTCCAATAAAAAATATATCTTTTTAAAGTTTTCAGGACGTTAGAGAGAAGAGTTCATAAAGTACTCTGAAAAAATGTATCATCACCAACTCTTTAGCCATATGCCAATTTTTTTTTAAATTAAAATCATATAGGAGACTAATAAGATCAATGCTTTTCTTAAAACAATGGTCCCTACTTCAGTAGTATTATTAAGAAGTGTCTTTTTTCAAGTCACAGTATATTTGCTGCTGCTGCTATAAATTCCTTTTTTTAGCCTCTTAAAAAAACAATCACAAGTAAATATTAAGTACATATAGTAAATATTAAGCACATATGTACAAAAATAGAATTACCTTTAAAATAATAGCAAGATTTTTTTCATTTCACACAGACCACAGTTCACATAGGAAACTTTTAAATAATCTGTCTCATGTTTTCATATCATAGAATCATAGAATGACCTGGATAGAAAGGGACCTTAAAGATCATCCAGTTCCAAATCCCCTGCCATGGGCAGGGACACCTTCCACTAGACCAGGTTGTGCAGAGCCCCATCCAGCCTTGCCTTGAACATTTCTAGGGATGAGGCATCCACAGCTTCTCTGGGAAACCTGTGCCAATGCCCTACCACCTCTACAGGGAAGAATTTCTTCCTAATACCTGATCTGAACCTATTCTCTTTCAGTGTGAAGCCATTCTCCCTTGTCCTGTCACTCTAAGCCCCTGTAAACAGTCTCTCTCCATCCTTCATTTAGCTCCTTTCAGGTACTGAAAGGCCACAATTAGGTCACCCAAAAGCCTTCTCTTTTCCAGGCTGAATGATCCCAATTCTCCCAGACTTTACTCATAGCAGAGCTGTTCCATCACCCTGAACATCTTGGTGGCCTCCTCTGGACTGGCCCAAACAGGTCCTAATCCTTTCTGTACTGGGACCCCAGAGCTGGATGCAAAACTCCAGTAAGTTGTAAGGCAGCAGCAACAGCATCATCTCTCAAGAGGGGATGGAAGTGAAGCAGGACACTTAGTGCAGTAACAAAAAGATGGCTGGAATAAAAGCCATTGAAGGTTTTAAATAAACAAAGGTACCTTTGCAATACATCTTGTGCTACTTGACAGACAATTTGAGGAAGGGGATAAGCTAACAGGAGAAGCTAACAGGATGTGCTCTGGGCCCTGGTGCAATTATCCACACACTGAGAATCATTAAAATATTGGTATTGAGTGGGATCTGTACAGAACTGTGACACAACCATCATGTACAGTAAAAGCATTCGAGCAAAGGACTTTTAAGTGTTGAAATATTCAGTAGCTCTATTTGCTTCCTTTCTTAAATGTGTTAAACTTGATAATAGGCCAGTTAACAAATTGTATTATCTGTTGTAGCACTGTAGTCTCTCAGCTGCATGGTGCATCCCTTTGTGAATAGCCNACTCACTGGCCGGTGCCCCTGTCAATCATTGTAATCCTCTGCAGTGATTGGCTCTCCTGACTGCCCTTTCCTCGCCTCCATCCTATAACACGCCCTGACCTCCATTTTGGCTTGCCTTTTACCACACTCCATGATCCAGTAATAAAATCCTGCTGGCAATAAGCGGAAAAGAACCCTTTCTCGTCTCTTTGCTTCCCTGCTTCAATTAAACTGCTGTGCGTGAACTAAGCCTAGACTCTGCAGGAGTTCTGATGTCCGGCTCGCCTCTGTTCGGAGACTGGATGAAGCCAAAGTCATTTTATTCAGGACACAAGACCGCCTCTAAAGGCTCTGAGTTACTCATGCTTTCTACCCGTGGCATGCTTCGTCACAATCAATTTGCAGAAGGATTTGGACTGTTTTTCTCTTTCTCAAAAACTTCTGCTGTGTTGCCCTGTACAGTGATGTCAGTCAGGTTCTGGAGGTTCATCCTGTTCCAGTGCAGTCTGGAGCAGTCCATGGGAGATGGCAGGGCTGTGCTTCCACCCCTGGGGTAGTCGATTACAGGTATAATGCCCTTTTTGGGTCCTTGAAGCACCCTCTCCTGAGGCAGACTGTGACAAGGATACACATTCTCTGCATCAATCACAACAGGGGTTTTAGCCACTCATTTCTGGTCAGGTTGATTTTAATTTCCAACACAGTTGGCTGTTGGGATCCCTCGTCACTTCCAGAAAAACAGATGGGTTCTGCCCCTGAACACGCTTTACGGTTCACTGCGCACCTGTATTGACTAAAGACTTATACTCCCATGGGTCTGATGTAGCACGCCAGGAAACAGGGTTGCCTGAGTTGATAGAGGCAGGACTGCTCTAGTCCTGGTCATAGCACTGGTTACTCACTTCTTATAAATACAAATAAGAAGTCTCTTTATTAAGATCAGAAGTAAAATCAGCCCTGGAGCAGCAGTTTTCCTGGAAGAGCCCCCTTTTGTGATTATTTTTGTTTTCAACTCGTGTACCAGTGACTCTTGGGTTAGGTTTTCCATCTCACTTCCTCATGTTCTCTTTGTGGTCACACAGGTAAAACCACAGGCTCAATAGACCTGGGCCAGGTCCCAGCATGTCGCAGAAATTTGTGTGTCTCTCAAATTGACAGGGTGACAGCATACTGTTTTTAAAAACAATCCTGTTTTTTTTCCAGATTTTGCATTTGTTCAAGGGTGAATTTTCAAAACACTGGAGGTGCCCACTGTCCTGGTACTTGTCCATGCTGTACTACACATCCTGCTACTTATAATTATTCAGCCTCAGGTGTTATTGCTTAATCTTAAACAAGACCTGCAACCTGTTCAGGAGATATAGCAATAGGAACGTGCCAAGAATATTCAAAATTCTCAAGAGTTATTTTAAATAGTTTGCAGGAGAAGGAGAAGGGGAAGAGAAAGGAATGGCAAAAGGTGTCCCTCCTTGCCTCCCCTATGAATTGGTTCTTGAAGTAGAGGGATGGAGGCAATGCTGAGTACTAATACCAGATTAGTCTCATGACTAGCAATTTTATCACATCGTAAACCAGTGTTATACACACAGTACTGCAGAGTGATAACCCTAATCCAGCCCCTGGAGGTGATAAAGAGCAAGTAAGGTTTTACATAACAGGACTCTGAGAACAAGCACAACTCTGAGAGCAAATAAATCAACACCATGACTACAGCCTATTAAACTAATTCTTAAAAAAAATACTTATTAAACTAACATAATGAATGCTTATAACATGCTCTGGTTAGATGTCATTATCTCTACCCTTCATGCCCCATGTTGGGTGCCAAAAAGGACTGTCATGTTTAAACACTACACAGACATTTTTTCCCTCTCCCCTGTGGGATTAAGCAGAGAATAGGAAAAAACAACCTCACGGGTTGAGATAATGACAGTTTAATGGGGCAGAAAAGAAATGTAAAATAGTATTAATAATAAAATTATATACAAAAACAATTGATGCACAATGCAACTAATCACCACCCACTGACCGATGCCCAGCCTGTCTCCTGAGTCACCACTCCCGAGCCAGCTTTCATTTTTATCATTCAGCATGATGCTATGTGTCTGGGGCAGCCCTTTGGTCAGCTGGGGTTAGCTGTCCCAGCTGTGTCCTCTCCCAACTCCTTGTGTAACCCCAGTCCACTCGCTGGCAGGGCAGGATAAAACGAAAAGTCCTTGGCATGAGGTAAACACTTTTCCACAACAACAAAAACATCAAGATGTTATCAACATTATCCTCATCTTAAATCGAAGCCACCGCTCTGCTACAGATAGGAAGAAAACAACACTATCCCAGCTGAAAACATGGCCCACATGTTGTGAAGACTTTTTTATACTCTGTTATTTCTATCCATTTTAATTAGTAATTTTATTTCAATAAATCCATTTCTTTAGTTTCTGCTGAGATAAAGATATATTTTCAGATTAAAAATATTTGGGGCATTGTCTTTTGGCATTTGGGGGCAGGGAAAAATGCTGACTGGTCCACATTTGACAGGCATACTCAATTTAGGGTCCTGGCACAGCTTAACCTGAAATATACAGATCTGTGACATTTTAAGAAATGGTTACAGATAGTGCCTATTCACTTCAAATGCATTGATATTGGGAATTCTCAGTCACAAAAAAAAAAAAAAAAAACCAGACAAAACTAGAAAAGTAAATAATTGCATGTCTAGAAAATAAAGTGTATTACCTACAAAAACAACAGTGCTGAAGGAAAAAATGGGAATAAGCAGGTTGTGCTGTTTACAGTTTAGTCTATCTTATATTTCAAAAGTAAAACACCATCAATATTAGTAAAACAAAGAAAATAAAAAAGAAATCATGATCTCTTAACTTGAGAGGCTGCACTGTTACAAACTAAGCAGTGAATTGGTCAGTTGTCAGATGCCTGGTAACACAGCAAAACACCAATCATCCAATTTATAAACCCAGATGGGATAATTATGCAGAAATGCTTTGAAAATTATATGATTAAAGGTCAAGCTAACACATTAAAGAAATCCATATTTCAGCTTCAGCTGAAAGCAGAAAACGAGGAAAGATTCTTACAAGTCTGCAAACAAGCAGCTGAGGTGACCCATGTATCAATTCTAAGTTTACTCACAAAATAAGTGTGAAAATTACCTTAGTTTATGTATCATTCCAAAGTGGATTTTCACTCATAACAAATTGCCTGCTGTCAGCTATATCATGTAATACAACATTTCATTTATTCCGAAGTTAAGGTATAGATCCAGTGTGAAACTATATGAACTGATGTAAAGTTTTTTAAAAAGTTCTAATAAAAAATGCCAGTTATGTGGAATTATAATGTCTATAGCAAGAGTACATACCAGAAATTAGCCTGTTGTAAACTGTGTATTTGCCTCCACATATACAGACTTAATTTTCAAATTTGAGATTAGTTCTCAACTTATCTCCAGCCTCAAATAAAAGACTATGGATATATCTTTATAAAAAAGAGACAAAACAAACAAAATAACCTTCTCCTTGCCCCTATATCAGAATTCATAATGTACTCCAGGAATCGAACTGTGAAGCAAAGAGTCAAACGGATTGATAACAATAAGCAGCTAGGGAAAAAAAAAAAAAAGAAACAAGTAAATAAAATGAAAGAATTAAAACATTTTGTGCCAAAATTGATTATTATAGCAGAGAATACTAATCAAATCAGCTGAAGTGTAAAGAAGCACCATAGAAAAATCACACAGAGCAGATGGAGTGTGTAAGCAAATACTTGGCTTCTGAGAATACTTGTAAAGAGCTTGATGGTGGGGTGCTGCAATACGCCAGTGAGATTATTGAAGGCTGCAGAGGCTTATATGAAACACTAGACATTTTTAGAAAAAGTATTTGCAAAATATCATTACCAGCAAAGTACTGGAAAAATGCTACCGTACCTGGAGCTTTTACCTGTCACAGGGGAATTCAGAGGTGGAGAGTCTCAAGAACAGAACTGCACCACTCAGTCACATAAAATTTGAAAATTAATGGTCAAGAAAGGTGTGCACAGTAGGGAGGCTGCAGTTCCTATTGCAAGGTTTCTGGGCTATGACAGAGTCTCACACAGTGTGCAGAACACACAGAGGCCCCCACAGTCCAGCCATGAGCCCAGGTGCACTCATTTCCAACACTTCAACCTGTGCGCCACCGATCTCTATGGCTGGTTGGATGGCCTTCACTCCTGCAGAGTGGCTTGACTCACTGTCTTCTTCAGTGACTTCAATGACTCGACAAATTTATTTGGTTTTTTTTCCTCTCAAAACTCTGAATAACTCCCGTAACCAAGACACAATCACCTTTGTTGATAATGCCACACCAGCCAATTTCCTGGAACCTCACAGACAAGGGAGCTGTGAGCAGAGGAGTGTGTGTAAGCAACCTACTGTCTGTTTTGTGAAAAGAATGAGGTCGTGCAATGTCCCAGGGAGATTCCAAAAGCATAAGTTAGTATCAGCACAGTTTATGCTACTATGCCAAAGTTTTCAATTAATTTTTATAAACTTTAAGAATATAAATTCCATTAACATATATAAAGGTTTTTACCATTTCCTTGTGAGACAGACCCAAGGTGGATATTGCATGATCAATATTCCTCGTAGACAACCAAAAGGATGTTCAACTCAGTAAAGCCATGATTTCTGGAAAAATAATTAGATAACTAATATGTGAATAAAAAAAAAAAAAAACAAGCCCCCCAACGGCTTGTGGAAGAGATGTGCAAACCTCTTATTTCACACCCTAAGAGTAAGCATTTTGTTTTCCAAACTTAGTTCGATCAAAATTGCAGAGTTTGAAATACATCAGGCCCTGACTGGTAATCCCCTCTGATCACAGGAAGCTCCTTCTTCACCCACCAAGTCTGGCAGTTTGTAGTCTGGTCTTTACTTCAGCCCTCCATCTTTCTACACTATTTGAAGCTTTTTGCATAGGCAGGCTCTGTTATTTCCCAGGGCAAGAATCCCTTTTCCTTGAAGACAGTCTACCTGATCCAGTCACCTGAAGAAGAATAAGACAATTGTGAATAACAGTGGATAAAATAAATGCTGCATTTCAACATATAAAATGGATCTGAAAAACTATGTTCAGTATAAATACAATATCAATGCAACATTCAAGGACAACAGTTCACAGCTGAAAAATTAGTAAACTTTTAGAATTATTTCTACTTCTTTAGACCTTCAGTGTAGTTTAGTGGATGTATCAAAGATGTAAACTCTTTGTTTAGTGACTGTGTTCCAATTTGTTTTTTTAATAATTAATAAATTTGTTTAATACCTCATTTGGAACCAGGACATCTGGACAGCTTATAAATAATTTAACAATCAATTTTTAAAAATGAACCTTCAGTTTAACAGACTCAAATAGTTTGCACTTATCTTGCTTTTACTGAGTAAACTGTACAGCAGTTTTTGGTGCAACCTGTAATCTGAGGAGAAGGTGGAGAGAGCACTGACACTACCATGAAACAGGTACATGGAAAGGAAGCACAGGAGAAATAAAAACTCCTCAAGACGCATGGCTGGATTCAAGTTTTCCTACTGCTACTGGTGGTAGCAACAAAAATTGAATGTAATGATTTCATCTGAATGCAGTGAATAGGTCTTAACTCTATGTTATCCCATAGCATAGCTAATTATACTTATCACATGTTTAAAAGGTTTACCTTGTCTGCCTGCCAGATGCCCAGCCAGCCACTCTCTCACTTCCTCCTTTCAAGTGGATGAGGGGACAAAATAAGATGGAAAAACTCATGAGTTGAGATAAAGACAGGGACATCATTTACAGAGTGCCACAATGGGCAAACCAGACTAAACCTGGGGAAAGTTAATATTTAGTTATTTTAATAGATGTAAATTGTGAGAAACAAAGACAAGAGCTAAAGCACCTTTCCCGGCCCTTTTTTTCTTGCCCTATAAACCTGATGCAAACTGTAATGAGCAAAAATACAAGAACTTGTGGTGAAGTGGTGTGGTGGTGCATGTGGCAAAAGTTACAGCCCCACAGGCTCAGAACTGGTGGACTCAGCCTGAGATTGCCACCATCTGAGTCACACTCCCTTGTCAGGGTGAGCTTTCTGGCTCACCCCCAGCGTCCCTTGCAATGTTGTTTACATGTTTCAGTTTATTGGTTAAATAAGGCATGTTCTGTGTAAGGTTATGTTCTGGAATCTTCATGGCTGTTCAGTTCCACATTGGTTCCATGTAAATCCGTGTACCCCAATTGGTTACTCTCCCCTGCTTGTATCCCGATAAATCCCCTGCCTTCCCTGTGCCCGCTGCCTGGTCCCTGAAGCCTTCAGCTCTTCCCGATCCTTGTGCTGCCTCTCCTGGACCCTGCGCCGCCTCTCCCGGACCCCAGACCCTCTCCTGCCTTTCCTGCTGCCTCTGCCCAGGAAATAAAAGAGCTGGAAATCACACCAGAGCCCTTCTCTCTGGCCTTTATCCTTGCCTGCATCCGTAACATCAGCCCAGGGCTCGCTCTCACCCAGAGGAGCCAGCACTAAACGGAGCTGCCGGAGGACGCCCTGCATCTGGGGAAGCTGCGAGCTGCAGCCCCCGGGAAACCAGGGTCACTCCCAGACTATTGCTGAGTGGCCTCAAGCAGCCACCCAGAGCTAGTGATAAAGTGGTATTGCCCTAATTCCAAAAAACTTGCAAATCTGGGTCCTGAGGCCTTTTCCTGCTGATTGTAAAGTAGCTGAAGCACAGGCAAACCTGTCACATCTCCCACGCTAATGATGAAAGTAAAGATATTGCAATTTTGTCTTTTTCCTTTCTTATGAACCTTTTTGCATCTCAGGAATCTGTATCATCATGGTCAGTTTGCGTCAGTGACCACATGTCAACTATAGCTCTTCAAGATAATCTATAGTTCCCTGAGCAAATGTGACAGATCATGAATTGGAGAATAAAATTTACTAATCCATTGCAACTATAATCTTTAGCATCTCTAACCTCAACAAGGCCAAACTCAAACCAGACTTTTTAAAATTTTCCCTTGCACCTTCATATCATGTGCCTAGATGTGTTAATTCTCTCAGCCAGGAATTCCTATAAAATGGTGTCAATCAAATTTTAGTTTCTGATATTATATCCTTAATTTATTCTCTCCATGCCTAAAGCTTCATTTTTCTTTCCTAGAACCAAAACTTCATCTTAAGAAAATGGTAGATGCTTGTCAGAGGTTGGGCGATGCCTTGGAATTTTTGTCCATCACTGTTACTAAGCAACAAATAGCTGGGTGATAAGGGCCATCAACTCTTTTGTGAGAGACAAAAGGTGTGCTTGGGCAGGGCAGGTAAGGGAAGAGCCAGCCATTGGCACAGACACTCTCGGCTCGGACACGGAGAGGAGAGGCTACTCTTTACTTTTGGCTGCGACCAGAGGAAATCCAACTGTGCCCTGTTCTTTCTTTTCCTGGCTGGGTGAGCTTTAATTCAACCCTTCTCCCACTGGGAAGCGCACGCTTCCCCGGGCTGTGTTTTCTTGTAGCAGTTGCCGGGAGATTCCGGCTGCCTCTGCCGCCTGCCCCCCTCTGCTGCACGGGACCGCAGTGTCTGCTGTGACTGCAGAAATCCTTGCTGCCTCGCTGGCTAGCTGGGGAGGGGCCAGCTCCTGCCCCTGCCACCCTGTTTTTTGCCGCTCTGAGCTGCCTGGCTGATTTCCAGCCTGTCCGCCATTACCAGCTGCCTGAGGCTGACCTGACCCTGCACCACAGAGCCATCTGCAGCTGCTCGGGAGTCATTGCACCTGCTCTGCCCGGCCGGGAGCTCAACAGCGCCACCTGCAGCCACTTGGCAGTCATCGCACCTGCCCTGCCTGGCCAGGAGCTCAACAGCGCCCCCTGCTGTTTTTTGACCGTGATTACACCACACGGGACAGTCATCTGCTATTGGTTTCTGGTTCGATTTATGGTTGTTATTATTGTTATTGCTTGTTTATAGATACTAGTAAAGGACTGTTATTCCTTTTCCCATATCTTTGCCTGAAAGCCCTTGATTTCAAAATTAAAATAATTCGGAGGGAGGGGAAATCACATTCTCTGTCCTAAGGGAGGGTTCAACCTCTCTCAGCAGACACCTGTCTTTCAAAACCGAGACAATGCTGTAATTGTGTATTAACTCTTAGGAAATTCTGTTAATTTATGTGTTTGCTCCTAGGAAATTTCACTTAGTTATGTATTATTTGTTGAGAAGCAGTTCAAACTTGCAGATTCTTAGAGATTCATATATATCCATAGTACCAGAAAAGTCCAGGAATTAGTCTTGCTGATCCACCAGCAAAAACTGAAAGGTGATGAAAGAATATAGAGGCAAATCTTCACTCTGTCTGCTGAATACAGAACTGTCTTAATGCTTCTTAGTAAACTTTTTGTGTCCCACAAACACGAGGGGCAAGCAGGGAAAATTCTGAACCTGTGGCTTGTCTGGCTTCTTTTTTCTTTAGTAGAAAAAAGTTCTTAGTGCAGTAGAATTGACTGCAAGTATCTTAAAATTCAGTCAATACAGTTTTAATCACAGCTAGAGCAGATTACAAATTAAATTAACTGTCAGACTGTATTACATTTTGTATGGCATTTTTCTTTTCCCTTATTAGAACAGCCTGATTTCAGCAGGGAGGGAGATTGTGTGCTACAGGTCTGGATACTTTTTTCCCCATATTGAAGTAGTATTGTTTTGGGTTTACACAGCAAGACTTTGTAGCAGAGGGCCTATGGGGTAGATTCTGTGAGAAGACACCAAAAGATGCCCCTATGTCCAACAGAGACAGTTTTGGTGGCTCCAAGAGGGACCTGCTGCTGGCCAAAGCTGAGTCAACTAGTGGTTTTTGTAGTCTCTGTGACAACACACTTGAGAACAGGAGAAAAAACAACACTGCACAACAGAAGCTCGAAGAGGGGAGTGAAAATATATGAGAGAAATAACTCCGCAGGCACTCAGGTCAGTGAAGGAGGAGGGGGAGGAGGTGCTCCAGGCACTGGAGCAGGGATTCTCTTGCAACTCCTGGAGAAGACCATGGTAACGCAGGTTGTCCTCCTTCTGTCCATGGAGGATTCCACACTGGAGCAGGTGAGTACATTCTGAAAAAAATCTGCAGCCCATGGATCTAAATCTTGCATGGAGAGGAGGATTTCTGGTAGGATCCTTGGAGGATCCACACTTGAGCAATCTGTTCCTGAAGGACCGTAGCCTGTGGAAAGCTGTTCTTGAAGAACTGCAGCGTGCTGGAAGGGTCTACACTGGAGAAGGTCATGAAGGACTGTTCCCTGTGGTTGGGACCTCATTTCCCTGAAGCAGAGGAAGAATGTGAGGAGGAAGTAGCAGCAGATATCAAGCCTTATGAAGTGACACCAACCTCTATCCTCTTTCTTCCTTTGCCACTCAAAGGGAGGAATTAGAAGAGTTCAGCGCAAAGCTGAGCCTGGGAAGAAAAGAGTGGTGGGCGTGTTTTTAGATATGTTCTTATCCCTCATCATCTTATTTTTGTATTAATTAACAATAAATTAAATTAGTTTCCCCGCACTGTTTTGCTGGTCCTGGTAATTGGTGAGTGATCTCTGAGTCCATGAGTTTTTGTTGATTTCCTCCTCCTGTCCTTTAGAAGAGGGGGAGAAATAGAGTGGCTTGCTTAGCATCTGGCATACAGACAAGGTCAACCCACAGAAAGATGTCCTTGGTCATCTAGTTCAGTCTCTGAAAACTCATAATATTTTAACAGATAGCTTTTTAATCCTACCTCTAATGTCTCCAAAATTGTGCAATAACTATCTTACGATAGAAATCTTTCTCTGATTGTCCTTTCTCTCAGGAAGTTCTTGTAATAACTACAGTAAATGTATCCTAACTCAGCCCATTACTCCTTGTTTTATTACTAATGTTCAGTGTGACTAGCTCTTCTTTCTCTCCTGTTATTGCCCTTTAACTATCTATGTAGAGTTATCATGTTTCTCCTTAAGTGTCACCTCTTTAAGATAAATAAATGTAATTTCTTTAATCTTTACTTCTAAGTTATTTTTTATGTAGAAATAAAAGAAGACAGTTATGTGAGATTTGTGTCTTTTTCCAAACACTAAGATAGTTTAAATAATTTACTCTTCTCTGAAATTCTACAGTTGACTTAAGCAAAACATCTTTCTTTCCCCAGAGCATAGGGACAGCAATAGGAAAAGGTTTATAACAGGTCAATTCTGTATCTCCTTGAGTTGTGATGGTTTTGGGGGTAAATGAAGCAGTTTAGAACAGCAGCTGTAAAACATGATCTTCAGGCTCTACATTTCATTCTCAATTATACCTTTCAACATATGTTACTAGTGTTATATTTCAGATAATCAGGTTTGCTAGGATTTGACCCAACAGAACAATAATATTGCTTTATTACGTTTTATTGTTTCTCCCTGCAGAAGGGGAAAATATGTAGAGAAATAACTATTTCTTAATTACTTTTTTGATTACAGAAATAAAAGGTCATATATTTCTGTGATGCCAAAGAATTTTCATGCTCCTAAAAGAGCCCAGTCTCTTGTAAGCACTGATTTTTATGAACTTTCCCATTTGTAAGAGTAAATATCAAGCTTTGGACAAAAAAAA
>VZRZ01006673.1:168360-188520 GCA_013398175.1 Climacteris rufus | reverse complement strand
AAAAAAAAAAAAAAGTATAAATTTTCTAGTACTCAGGCCACTAGGAACAATTTTGTCAAGGTGCTGTGTTTTGCAGTTTTGACTTCAGCAGACCTCTATAGCATGAGTGCACCTAGCAAGCTCCTGAAGTTCTTGTCTTCTCTGGCTTTCATTCCAAAAGCGGATGTTGACATACTAGGAGGCTGCTCTGCAGTGTGAGCTGAAGCTCAGTGGCTATTGAAGGTCAAGAACCTTATACCAAAAGCACGCTTTCAACTCTAAATTAAAACCACAAATATTTGATTTGCACCCAGAGAGTCCAGACTGCAGTTCAGGTTTAATTGAGACCGAATTAGGCAGTTTAGTCTGAGGTATATCTTATGACTCTGGGCTCAGGTAGTGATGCAGAACCTACGCTGTGCTTTCATCTTTACACTCTCCTTCCAAAGGGAGAAGCTATGGTCTCCTTCAATATTGCAGAATTCTTCAGCTTATTCTCATTCTTCCCTCTCAATCCACCAAAGCCCACAAAGTCAGAGCTGTGGTGAGGGTAGCTTCCATGCAATTTCCTAGGCTAGTTTAGGGTGGGGTTTATAAAGAAAACTGTAACATTTTTACTTTTTAAAAAAATCATTGGGAAAAGCATTTGACATGCAGGCACATGCTGGCAGTAAAACTACATTAGCTGGAGAGAGGAAAGAAGGGCCTGTGTTAATTTCTTCAGGTGTTGTAGAATTTTCTACGGTATTCTAAGACAAGGCACATAAGGAAGAAACCTGGCTGTGTGTTTATCAATATGCACAGTTTTAAATTTTGAGTTCTGGAAGATTAGCAATAGACTTAAAAATATACTTCTTGGTAGTACATTCTTTTATTCCTTGCCCTGTATCAGCTCATGAGAACAAATGGGAGGTTTTTCCATCTGCTTCATTGCAATTAATGCTTTAATTCTCCTTCTCTCATATTGTCCTCGAAATATCTTTAAAGACAGGTTAAAGTAAAACAATAAACTAGATTAGATTATATAGGATGACATTTTTCCGTGGGCTTGAGCCACTTTGTACAAGACCTTCAAATTTGGTGTTCTTACTTGTGTAGCTTGAGATTTTATTCCATTGTCGTTGGTTAATTTATCCAGAAATAAGTTGACATTTGCAGAGTTCAGTTCTCAGTTGGTTTAAATCTGGTTGGCCTCAGCTAGGATGATTTCACAGAGCCTTTTACAAGTCACATCATGTAATAAGCCTACAACATTATTGCATATGCATAAAAGTGCTCAGAATATAGCTAGTTCGGGTTTTTTTAATTTCCCTGAAGAGGTTTTGTACTACACTTTACACTATCTTATATTCTTTAAGTAACTAAGTAAAACAAGTGGATTAAAAAGAGTAGGAATGATAGAAATGTTGTCTTACAGTGTCTTACTGTGTGGAATACATATTTACAGAGAATACTGTATTTAAAGAAAATTACAGTAACAAAGACTAAATCAGGAAATATTAATGTGATCTATAGATAATAAAGAGCTTGCCATGTAGAAGTGCTATTATACATTTGCCCAGGATTCTACAAGTAAGATTTCGAAGTGTTTGCCTTTGAGAAGTATATGTAGAAAACTGTGGTGGTGTGCAGAGCTGAGGCCACAGCAGCCAAACCTTGTTGTATTCTATGTTGAATAATCTGCAAGCAGTGTGAATAAGTGCATGAAACCAGAGACAGAAAACACAGAAAGACATAAACTACCAAAAGAAATACAGTTAAAACAGATTGAAGGAAGATATCAGGGCACAAATTGGACCTGTTTACAAGGTGGTATAGCTGATAAAACCCCACCCCTGATCTGTGCAGGTCTTGTAATTCAGACTAATAATCTATTTCTTTTTGTCCTTAGTACAAATGGGATATTAAATAAAATTCCAGACACCTGAGCACTGTACAATAGTAGTGGGATGTTCAGGGGAGTGCTGAGAAGCACATAAAAAGTTGAAAGGGTTTAAAAAATAATAAAACAGTAAAATACAAAAAATTTTGTATTTAGTGACATTTTTTACATCCCTTTCTGGAAATTATATGCTGTATCATGCGTTTTAAATATTTGTGAGGTAGATCAGCATTCATTCTTTTATATTATTTTATTAAATTTCTAATATTTTTCATATTGTCAAAAAACAATTCAAAGTTCATTTTGACTCTGTGTTAGATTCAGTTTCTCCAGAATATGTTAATTATATGAGGTGATATAATTTCATGGGTCTTCTTTTATCTGTAAATATCTCCAATCTTATTTTTAAAATAGGGATGATAATATTTCTCACCCCCTAGGAATGATTGACTAAGTTTTATACTCAAGTATAATGTCTTGCAAAGCAAGGAAAAAACTTCCAAATTAATGAATTGAAACTAACTTCTTGGAAGTGTGGCTTTTTAAAGTGCTTGTTTCCTAGAAGTTTCACTTACAGGTATTTAGTTGATTTTCAATAATTTCAGAGAATTCGATCTTTCACGAGACACAGGAGCTGTGAAAGCTTCACAGGACATCAACTTGTACTGTTCCAGTTCAAACTCTACCAGACTTGCATAGAACCACAGGATAGTTTGACTTGGAAGAAACCTTAAAGAACATCTAATTCCAACCCTCTGCTATGGGCAGGTGCACCTGGCACTTGACCAGGTTGCTCAGAGCCCCATCCAACCCGACCTTGAACATTTCCAGGAATGAGGCATCCACAGCTTCTCTGGGCAACCTGTGCCAGGGCCTCACCACTCTCATGAAGAATGTCTTCCTAAAATCTGATCTAAACCTTTTCTCTTTCAGATTGAAGTCATTCCACCTTGTCTTGTCACTCCAGACCCTTGTAAATACTCCATCTTGCTTTTGGACTTTCTTCAGATACTGGAAGGCCACAATTAGGTCACACCAAAGCTTTCTCTTTTTCAGGCTGAACAGCCCCAGTTCTCCCAGCTTTTCTCCATATCAGAGGTGCTCCATTCCTCTGATCATCTTGGTGCCTCGTCTGGATTGACTCCAACAGGTCCCTATCCTTCCTGTGCTGGGTCCCCAGGGCTGGAGGCAGCACTGCAGGTGGGGTCTCAGCAGAGTGGGGCAGAAGGGCAGGACCCCCTCCCTGCCCTGCTGCTCACAGGGCTTTGGATGCAGCTCAGGATACGGTTGACTTTCTCTGCCTGCTCTCAAGTATTAAAATGTGTTCATCTTTTAACTGGAATATACCAGATATAAAGAATGCTGTACAAGGAAGACAGTGGCAGATTCCTGCATTCCCTCCTTTTTCAGCTGTGTTATTCAGCTAGATGAATGCAAATTAAGAACTTCTTCTTTCTTACAGTGAGGACAATATCTCTTTCCACACTCTTTTCATAAGCAAGAAAAACATAATTAATTCAGCATGAACACACTTCCTTAAGGCTTCCTGAATGACATTGGAAAGTTCTTATTCCTGCCAAAGCCCTGTTTACCTCAGGGCCTGTTTATACTTGAGTTCTTTTCCTTACTCTGCAAATAACTGGGTTTTGGCTGACAGGAACTGAAGGGAGGCAAGTCCCAGGGAAAACTGACTCTTTCATTTACTTGTACTGGCAGTCTTATGTTCTTCATTTGCTGAAAAACAGAAATAACACTCATTAGAACACAGTGACAACTTGTTTTTTATTTGAGGTAATTGCTCACTGCAGTGAGGAAGGTAGAACATTTTACATCCTTTTAACTGTTGCCAGCTCCATGTAAAAATTGAAAAGGCAAAACAGATTCCTATTCCACTTTTGCACCCCTTTACTGAGGAGAAGCTAACAGACTCTGAAATTGATAGGCCCCATCAGAGTATGGAGACTTTTTGGATTTCTCAACAGTGGACTGATGGGCTCTGAAAACTGCTTTTGCTAAATAACTGCTGATTTTGAAAAGATTAGGAGTGATAGAATAACATTATGTGAAACCCTGAAGTTCATCCAAAGGTTTTTGACAGATCATGAAATAACTTATGACAGATCATGGAATAACTGATGTTATTCCTGTTGAAAAAAAATGTGTGTAGAATTTAAGTGGTCATGTCTACAACAATTGGAGGTTTATGGAAAGACTGTGATTTCACAGTCACTCTCAGCAATCTTAAAGGTAGAATGTAACCAAGGACAATATTTCTGTACCCTGTACATTATGTCTATATTTCTACTGCTTTCCTTTTTTCCTTTGTGCCAGCACTAGAGATTATGATGTCACATGGGCAGTTGGGTAATTTTTAGCTGGATGGATTTCCTAATTCACCTGGGAAAAAAAAAAAAACAAAAACAAAAACACACAAACAAACAAACCACAAACAAAACAAAACAAGAACAAAAAAACCCCATCAAACCATCCCTGGAAATACCATACCTACCACAGATGGAGAGAAGAAACTTGCAGTTCACTGCAGGGAGAAGCCAGAATCACCACTTTGGCTTTAATCTGACTAAGTGTGATGGAAAATTTTGATGCTGCACAGAAGTGAGATGAAATGTCTATTTCAGCTTCTTAAGAATGTAATTTTCATGCATTGTTTATACTTTTTTTTAGAATGTCTATTTAGACCAATCAATTTACTATTATTGCAGTTAGAAATGAACCTACTTTATTTATCACACAGATTTGACCATGAGTTATGCTTCTCTTTTTTAATGTGGCTCTTACCAATTACAATTATTTATGACACAGGTAAAAAGCATCAATATACATGTCTCATTGTTTTTGTGAAATATTATGTCTCAGTAGCAGAAATAATTTGAAAGCAGTACTTTTATTGGATATGAAGAAAAGGACAGCAAAAAATTTTAGAGTAGCAGTAATATAAATATATGGGAACATAATGTAAACCAATCAAGTTGCAGCAGCCTTAAGTTATTTCCTGGTGACAGAACTACCAAAGCTATGTGTGTACAGTTAGCTTACCATAACTGAGGCAAAACATTTCAATTTAAATAGCCATAAAAGTATTTTTATGAATGCTGCCTAACAGCTGAACAGGCCTAAAAGCAACTATTTAGTAATTCATGACAGCTCAGCAGATAGCTCATAAATTCTCATCAGCTTTTAAAAGCTGGGTGTTTAAAATCATATGCATTTGTGAAAGTGAACTGTTGTAATGGTGAGAATCTACAAAAGTTCCTATCTTCAGTTCCTTGAAGGAAAGTTGTATAAAGTTCTGCTCAAATTAGCTATTACTTCATTATTTATGAACAGATACAGATGGTGAGCAATTTTTCCACATTCAAGGGAAGCTGCAAGCACTTTCAATCTCTCAGAGATTAAAAAAAAAAAAAAATTAAATTTTTGTTCCAAGCTTCCCTTTATTTCTGTAGGGATAGGGAGAGTTGAGATATAATAGTTCTGTGAATTTTAAACACTTGGACATTGTCTAACATGCAATAAACCCAGAACTGAAATCCATATATATATATATATATATATTCTCTGAAATATTTTTCCTTTGATGCTTTACTTCAGCTGTGTAAATGACCCTGACAAAGAGTGAATGTGATACAATATTTCTCACAATAGGCTGTTCATTATAGTTTTATGGAGGTCCAACATGGACTAAAAAGAAAATTTTATTTTGAAAGGAAACAAAGAGAAAAAGTTAGTGATGATCATATGTGTATCTTAAAAAGACCTGTTATTACTACATATCTCTTGAGAAACACCAGGCAGTGGATCAAAACAGATTAAAAAAAAAAGAAAAGAAAATTATGGAGAAAAACTCATCACAAAAGAAATCATAGCAGCTTTGTTAGGAAGAATACAATATAGATATTTACTACTTATAGCAATGTGTGAAATGCACAAAAGGTGTGACAAATGAAGGTATGTAATGATAAAACAGCTTTTCAAACATAATAGATGCAGATAAAAGTTATGTTAAATCATAGTGGGATACTCAAATATGTAAATTAACCAAAATTTGAAAAGATTTATCAGAAGTTAATTTCCAACTATAAAATTGAATGTGACAATATGGTACAAAATACAATGTTGTTTTTTAAAGCTAAACTGAAATTACATTGCCCAGAGAATATTTAGGACATTATGTAAGTGACTGATGTTGCAAGCACTAAAGACTAAAGAAGTCTCACTTGGGCTTTTTTAAACACATTTTTTGAAGGATCAAGCCTGATATATATATTGGCAACATATAAAGTTCATAGATATCTAGGATCATGAGAAATGTATATTTGTTCAGATAGCTCATAATGAATTGATTATACTTGTCCAGAACTTATTTTTAACAAGGCAAAACTGATATTGAATCTTAAAATGTTGAACTAAATTCTGCTGAAGAATCATTTGTTGAGCACATAACTGGTAACTTATGAAAATCATTAAATCAAGCTGTGATGCTTTTGCACAGTTTCTGAAATAACTGCTTTGTGATGCCAAAGTTTACAGTAAAGTATTACAGTATCTTGTGCAGACAATAGGAGAATATGCACAGCATTCATCTTTGTTCTGGTTAATCAGAAAAGCACCAGTTTTGGCCAATCTATATATTTCTGAAAAATAGTGTAGGAAATGAGGTTTACTTTTCATGAACACCAAAACCAAACATGAGCTATGGAATAGAGATAGTCAGTTGGACTAGAATAAAAACAACTTTTATGTGAATTCTAATGTCACTTCTAGCTGCATTGTGCAATGTTCAGTGTGAGGCCAAGAGCTGAAGACTTTGCCCGTTTCCACTCAGCTATCCAGTTAAGCCTACATGGAAAAAAGAGGAAAAGTGTTCTATGCTGAGAGCAAACAAGCAACTTCTTTTCCAGGAAGTGTTTGCTGCTCCATAGAATCATAAAATGGTCTGGGTTGAAAGGGCATGATACCATCCAGAATATTTTTGCCAGTTTAATGAGCAGAAGTAACTTATGTTGCTTGATCACCCCCTGTTAATGAACTCAATAAAACTCAAAGGCAGCTCCAAAAGTTTTTGTCCTAGCTTTAATGGTAAGCTTTTTTCGAGGTATTCAAATCCAAGGGCATATGCAGATTCCTTGCCTTATTTGTCAAAATGTTGAGGAAAAAATGCCTTGGAAGATTTAAGAATTTTTTTTTCCCATTCCACCATTGTATAGGAGAAAATGTAATTCTGATAAATTTTTTTGCTTGTAAGGAACATTTTCTTCAGGGAAAACAAGACAAAACATGTCCTTTCTTTCCAGTACCTAAAAAAAATTACTAATTCACAGATATCTAAATCTAAAATCCATATTATAACAGGGTTCCCAAAAAGACCAGTCAACATAATTTATGACTGAGAAAACTCAGGAAAACCATAGGTAGTGTCATCAGGCTTTTTACTGAACTTTCATAGTGTCTTTTTTGTTGTTGTTGTTGTTTTTGAAATTAGATTATCTGGTTTAGAAGCATCTTTTGCAGTTTAGCATCTACTAATGGTAACTCTTTATTTTATTATTATCAGATTGTGCACACTCATAGTTATGTACCAGAACAGCATAGTTTCTGCTCTCCTATAAGAATGCCTCATTTAGATTATGTACTGTCACTGTGTGATGCTAAACCAGTCCTATCACTGGTATTCGTAGTGTTTTCTACAGTAAAAATTTAAAATAACCTTGTAACAGCCACTCAGAGTTTTAATGATAACTTAGTACTGTTGAAACTGCTAATAGTGATTTGTATTAGACATGCCAATCAGGATGGAAAACTTCAAATTACCAGTCAGTTTTTTTACAGCCAGTTTGCTTGTGATTAAATAACACTTGTAGGCTAGCAAATTGTTCCAAATAAATCAAAAGTCCTCCCTTACAGCATTCCATATTAATGAAATAAATCTTCACAGATAAATATCTAGGGAAAAATCTCTTTTGCTTGTCCCCATAGACACACTAGGCCACCAGATTAGAGGACAGAGAGAAGGGTCTCAAAGAAAATAGTCTTTACAGCACCTTAAAGTATGAAAAGTTCACACAGTGAGTCACACATATTCCTGTCAGACTGATCTGAACTGCTCTGAGCAGATTTAACTGTAGTGTAGTATCTTCTCATTTGTATCAGAAAAATGGTCCTGAGTGGCTCTGCAGTAATTATCTGCTTGCATATAATTAATACCAAATGACATCTCTCCTGTTGGGCTATGGTGGAAGAAAGTCAACTGCACTCCATCCTCTTTTTCAAAAGGAAACATAGCAGTGTCCCTGTCCACAGCAGGAGGCAGATGATCTTTAAAGTCTGTTCTAAGCCAAACCATTCTATGATTCTATGGTCTCCAAAAACCTTCTTCACAGTCTTTGGAGAAAACATTGCGTCATTTGATTGCTGCTTTAACCTCACATTTGAAAAGCTCTTCAAAATATTATAAAACTGTTTGACGTCCTTGAATTTCAACACATTTATGAAACAGGTACAGATAGATATGCTCTAGATATGTATAATTATTATGATTAATTATTTACTTAGGACACTGAATGGTAACTATGGGTTGACCCCAGTTAGCAGGTAAGCACCCACACTGTCTCTTGCTCATCCCCCCCTCAGTGGGATGATTTGCTGTGAGGAGCAGAGTAGGAAAAGAGAAAGTCTTGACACTGTGCAAGCACTGCTTGTAAATAGTCAAAACATCTGGTCTACTATGATGAAAATTAACTCCATCCCAGCTGAACACAGTATAATAACTCAAAATTATTTCTTTGAACACAAAATGTTATGAATCCACAAGAACAGCACCATTTCCAATGTTGCTTTATTTTCCATTTTGATATCAGTGGAAATCCAGGCCAATGACAAACACAAACCAGTTATTCAGGTTCTTCCTCCAGACGCATCTAAGTGTCTTATTCTGCCTGCTTTTGTTACACAGATGGCCTCAAATCGGGGTAGAAAGACAATTGTAACAGAGAAAAGGGGTAGATACTGACACTTTTATGTAACAATTTAAACTGAATTATTGAGGTTGTCCTTTATTAGATTATTTGGACATTTAAAGTGTGAAAATACTAATTAGGTTTATGAAAAATCCTTTGTTCTAAAAATTGTTTGTTCCTTTTTGCTTGTATAATGATTTTGGCTGTAACAGGCCTAATATTTGTTTACATTAATCCCAAAAGGCCATGTTATCTTGACAGAATTGCTGTAATTAACACTACGTGAGTTTGTGAATATCTAGGTCACATTAAGGTCCTAACATTCAGCTTTCATGAAGGTAATGAACCAGATTTGCCTTCTTAGGAAACAAGCTTTTGCTATTGGATCTCCTTCCTCTTTAGCTGCTGATGTTCCTCTTATTCAGACATTTATCCTCTGCCTGAGTCATTGGTAGATGTGTCCCTGAGGTTTGGTAGCAAACAGCTGGGGCAGGAACCCTATGCTGTAGTGTCTGGATGCTCCGTCCTAATCTTGAGGACTGTGGTGTTTGCCTTCAGTCTGTGCAAAGGACAAAGGCTGCAAAGACAAGTTTCTGTTGCTCTCTGTGCAATAAGCCAACACTGATCTCCAGGTTACTCCAGGGGGAGGACAGAGGTGGCTTCATACTTCTGACATCTCTCTCTGATGGCTGTCTGCAACAGGAGTGCAGTCTTTGGGTGCTGCTGGCTCATGGTTGGGTATTGTCATTACCTCAACTGCTTCAAATACTTTGGCACAGGACTATTTGCTAATTGCTGTGAAAATTTGTAAAGGAGGTAAGTTGGATGGATATGACAAAACCTAAAGTATCATTTGAAGGAAAGAGAAGGATTTCTTAGGCACAAAGCAAGCCCCCTGTCACTAGAGACTATGCAGCCAGCTCCTCCTGCTGCTTTCCTAGCCCTTATGAAGGCTGCCTCCATTAAACAGCAGCAGTCACTTACAGTCTCTATTCCCATTTATCTTCTGCTATCCACTGAAGCAGTAAATAACACCTTCCCTTCCAGCTTACTCCTTGCAACCTTTCTTCCAAATTTCACACTGCAACACTTGTCCACTATATTTTCTCCAGCAGCCTGCTCAAGTTTAGGCCTATGAGGTTTTCTGACAGTCAATGGAGGCAGCAGTGAAAACCACATACTAATATTTAGGGAAGGTCAAAAAGAGCATGGAGAAAAAAGCAGTCCTTGGGTCCTAAAAGAATAGTATTCATCCTTTTTGCTCAGAACACCCATAGCTGACCACGGGTAAAGCAGTCCTGGTGCAAAGACTTTTTCTTTTCTTTTCTGAAAAAGGCATAAGAAAGAAGAGAAAGAAATCTTAGGAGCTTTATGATCATCTGTTTCAGTTTACTGATCTACTTCTATTGCACCAAACAACTTACTAATGTACACGTAGTTTGGATAATTAAAGCTCATAGAATAAATCTGCCCACCACATGACACCTTCCCTTTATCTGAAATTCATCATAGTTTGCATGATTTTGACCCACACAGGCTCTTTTTTTTTTTTTTCTTTTTGGTGGACAAAGTAAAGGAAATACTGAAGCAAAAGAAATAAAAGTGAGATTGTCCTTAAACTAATTCAGTGCGAGTAGTTTATGACTGTATATGATGTACAGGGCTTACAGAGCTACCATAATTTATAACCTTGGATACAGATTCTCTGTCTGCTATCATTTTGTTAAACCAACTAATGTGGTTTTTAACTTTCTCTTGGGGTTGTAAAAATATAAGCTCAGTTGACTTTTTATTTCACTATTGATCAGGTTAACAGTACGAGATGAATCTTCCTGTCCACAACACTGAGCAGTCTTATAGTTTTGTCCAAGACAAATGTTAAATGTAATTTGAAGGTCACTGGAAGTGATGAAGCAGTTGCTGGGAAACACTTTATATCACTTTACTTGCTTCCAGATGAAACTGAGAGAGATGTAAGAAATTGATTGCAGAGATGAAGAACAGAATATGTAATGTTAGCATCAGTTCCATTAACAGGCTGCATGTGAAGCTTGTGATACAGTGTTCTCTCACCAAATTTAAGCAATTAGATATATAGAAACTAAACATCTGAAAGCCACCGTCTTCACAATTTATTGGATTAGGTATCAAACTGACAGATTTAGTCAAGTTCATAGCACAATATTTGTATCTATGACCTCTTCCATTATCTGTGTAGAGTGTGCATTATCCATATGTCTGGAGTAATTTTTCCTTTCGCCTTTTCTAGTCTTTCCATATGAATTCTTCTTTAACTATTCAGACTCACCTTCTCCCCATGGAGCCTTTTTTCTATTTCACTATGAGTTTTTTCCTAACGACATTACTTTTTGTGTCATTGACAGTTATTGCCATGTTCTGCTTTTGTTGCGCTGACCACAAGCCGCCCGGTGGCCTGGCAGGCAACAAGTTCTGATGCCCCAGCAGTGTGGCAATCAGAGTCCTGTCAGCAGCTGTCAGTGCTGCCTGCAAGTAGCTCGGTTCGAAGGCTGGCTGCTGCAAGGTTGTGCTAGGCAACAGGCGAGGGTGAAGGAAGAAAGAGGGACTCTTTCCTTGTCTGTAATCCCTACTTTATTCCAGCCCCGAGGGGCAGAGTTCCAGTCGAAAGGGGGGAACAAAGGAGAAGAGCCCTGGGGAGCAGCTACAGCCCCCTTTTGAAACAGGGGTGGAGAAGGGGAGGAACAAAGGGATAAACCAGTAAGGGAATGACGAGGGGTGACAGGGAGCAAATCACAAAGAGTTAGGGGAGGAACATATTTGAATCAACCAATGGGGAACTGAACTAAACAGAACTTTCCAGAGCTCAATACATAAGCAATGAAACACATGAATAAACATAGGAATCTAAACCAATAGCATTACGGGAACAGAGAGGTTTCTAGAAGGAGAGGAGAAGATGCTGCTAGATGGACACCCAGTGGGGAGTAGCCTTCAACCTTGGTCTCGCCCTCAGATCCACCCTCAGGGTCGGAGTCCTGGGTGGGGAAATCCCCCCAATGGATGTCACTCAGCCCCAAGGTGGGCTGTGTCACCGCAACATGCTTTCATCCGAGCTGCTCTATTGAGGAAGTATCCTCTCATGAATAAGTACTTGATATGTAGTTTAGAAAGCAATGAATGTCACCTGTGTTTTTATTTGAATTCTGGTTCTTTACTTTTCTTTAGAGAAAGTCCCTTTAGTCAGCAGGAAAAGCCTTATTTAAGTCAGTTACACATTTGGTTTTAACCTGATATGTGTTCCATCTTGGAGAAAATAAGATTACTTTGGCACTATCTGAACTTCACAAAACTGTCTGCCTTTTTCATGTTATTCTCCTTCAACATAAATAGATTTATAATTCTTTCTGTCCTAATTCCTCAAGGTAGGTAGGTACCAAGACCTGTAATTCTTTTACATTCCTTTTCACTTGCTTCTTAATAGCTGGCACAGAATTTCATATTTTTCCCCCTTTTCAAGTCTTCTCTTTTCTATGATTTCTTGAAACAAAAACACTAAAATTTTATAAATCTCATTGTTTAGAAATTTTTTTAAGCATTTAAAGATAGCTTTATATTCAATTCACATATCTAAATATTCTTCACCCTGGTTTTTCCAGATTTTCCCTGACATGCTTATCCTTGTGATAAAACTCATTTTTTGAAGTATCTGGTCAAAACTACCTTTTATCTTTCTTTCTTTTATAATAAAAAATCAAAGAAAGTATTGAATTTAGTGTGTTGTGCATAATCTCTATTTTGTTATCTTTTTCTGTAGAATAAGAATTTTTTGCTTCCTTTTGATTTAATTTTCTATTGTGTTTAAAAAACCTCTTCTCCTTGTATCTTATGTATGTCTAGTCTTTTGATTATCTTCATGTTCATTCTTCTGTTACTCTGTCATACACACCCTTTGGCAACAGCATTTTTGTCAGTTGGCAGTTTTTCCCTATTTTTTCCCCTTAACATGGATTCATGTCTGATTAGATTGGTAGTTTATTGAATTAACTTTCTTTTGAATTACACTAGTTTGATTGCTATCCTTTTAATATTCTCACTTTCAGGATCTGCCAGTTCTCTTGTAGAAAAGTTTAATAGGTATAAAAAAATTACTCTCATACATATAAAACACATTTATAGATTGCTCACCTACCCATCTCCTTCAATGTAGGTTCTGTATTTGTGAAAGTTGGTGTCCTTACCCCGCTGATGTGGTGTGTCCTTTGCCCTGGAATAGTAAATACAGTTGTACAATTGCTTCCATACAAATTATTTTCATCTGTCTTGTTTTAGAAACCAAGACAGCATCAGTGAGCTATAATTTTACCTTTGATTTTGAGTACCAGAAAGCACTACATGAGAGTTTGAATGTGGAAGGCACATATATGCCCTGAAGGCCATGGAGAACCACGCTGGAGCCAGCTCCTGGCAGGAGCTGTGGCCTTTAGAGAGGAGCCCATGCAGGAGCAGGGGTTGTGTAGGACCTATGACCTCTTGGAGGACCCTCACTGGAACAGACTGTTCCTGAATTTCTGGATTCTGTGGAAAGGACTCACACTGGAGAAATTGTGAACTGAAGAAGATCATGAAGGACTGCATGATAAACTAATTTTCCCAAATTTAATCTATTTAGTCCATGTCAGTAATTGTAGTAATGGATGAATGATCAGTCTGTCCCTGTCACAGTCCATGAGGTTTGCGTCATATTTCCTCTCCCTCTCCTGCTGAGGAGGTGGGCGAGACAGTATTTTGGTGGGCACCTTAGAGCCAGACAGGTTTGACCCACACAACAGAACAACACTGTAGAGATTTTTGGTTTGGGAGTAAGTTTTTTTGCTTGGAGCTTCATTTCTTGCCAGAGGTTTTGCTTCATAGAATGTCATCTATAAAAAGAAACCAAAAATTTAACTGGGTTTTTATGTGAACCACTTATGGAGTTGCACATTAATCTTGCAGTATTTGTAGGTCCCTGCCACATCTTATATGTTGGAGCTGAAGGTCTAATAACACTTTATACTCCTCTTTATTGTCCTCTCCTTGACTTGCACTAGTAGACTACTGCCATCATGTCAGTCTCCTATGAGGAAGATAAATGAATGTCCAGAGTAATTAGTAAAGCCACTTATACTGAAGATGAAATAAAGCATGGCCAAAAGGTACTATTGATATTGACAATATATCTTTACGATCTTTGACTTGGTTCCAGCTGGGCTTCATGTTTCCTGGACTTGTTGTCAGAAAGAATTCACTCCCTCAGAAGGGGACCTTTAACCATCTCATTCTTCATTTTTTTGATATTGGAATAACCACAAAAATCCTCTCATTATCGGGACATAAAGTCTCTCTCATCTGTTTGTTCTGGTCATTGGTGTTCATTTGGTCTCAGCACAACACAACAATACTTAATCAGGAAGGACAGGGGACATGGATGAGGCTATCGAACAGTCCTCTTATTTCTGAGGTAGTTGTCACCTCCTTTCCTTCTTGTAGAACTGATATTTCCCTCCCACAAGGCTGCTAATACCCTCTTGATATGTTTTCCATGCTAAATATCCCTATTTGGTAAAATCCCAAATATTCTAGACATTGGAGCCCCCACAACGTCAATGTACCCTATCTTCCTGAAGAATTCTACCTCAAAGTACTTTTCATTCTGTGTTCCCATCAGCTGTGTGTGCTCTGGCATGAGCTTTATTTTGCAGGGTTTTTTTTAGTTCTTTTTTATGAATTGTGATAGTTAGGGTTGGGGGTAGGGATTTTTTTTTCATCCTATTGCCAACAAGAACACCTTTTGTTTCAAGCTGATTCCCCTGATCCCTGTATGAGCTGTCTCCCCATATTTCATGGCAGACGAAGAGCTCACAGCAGTGATGGATGTGTTTCCATTCTGCACTACTTACACAGAAAACCATACTACCCATTGGTTAAAAATAGAGATTAGCAGTGATCTGGTTAAATACATGAAGAAATTAATGACATTTAGCAAGCCTCTAGAATTCAGTCATTGATTTTTCAAAGTAAAACTTTCTTTAAACTTTCTTAAAGACCGTAACCACAGTATTTAATATGAATATGGGTTTGTTTGGTCTTGGTTATGATTTTTTTGTTAGAAATGAGAATGAAATTTTTGCCTGGTTTTGTTGGGAAATTTTCACTCAAACTTCATAGCTTTTATGCTGTTGAAAAAAAACTACATTATTTATGTTATACTATGATGCCCCTGTGTTTCTCATAGTGGTGTATGATTTGAAAAATTTCCACGATTTCCAGCTGCAGTGACTGAATCAGTGTTTAAATCCAACAGCTGGTACTGTATGTCAGCACCTGAAGTAAATAACAGTCTTAGTGATGTACTTGTCTGTCCCAATAAACATGTTCATTTGAAACTGCCATTGGGAGATGCCTTGATTTATTGCAGCTTGAGTTGCACTAGAATAGAACAAGCACAGCTATACAACAGCATGGCTATAGGGAAATTGTGGTCTCATTTCTTTAACTTGCTTTTTGTTGCATTATTTTACTGATACGTTTTCTGATAGGTCAGAAAATTACTTGTTTCAGTTGTATTTCATAGTGACCTATAGTAAGTATTGTAGTTTACCAGAACTTTAAAAAAAAATATATGGAAACTTTGGTGACTGAAACAGGGTAGCTTTGAAATTTTATGAAAGTAACAATAAATATTTTTATATTGCCTTTTTAAAACTGAAATTTGGAGATGGAAATCAACTGGGTATTTTTCTCAGCCCACATCTTCTAGGACTCTTGATCCTGCAATCAGTTCAGGATGACCTTTCATATTAAGTTTGTTTTTCAGAATAAGACATTGAGGGAATTTCCATTTTAAAAATCTAAGGTCAGAGAGAGTACAGAGTAATCAGCCTAAGCAAGTCTAGTTTCATTATTCAATGTTTTGTCCCTATCCCTCTCTTCTTGAGAGTTATGATCCAGGGGAACTGTGAAAAATCTCCACTGAACTGAGGATGTAGCAGAGCGGAAAAATGGAAGAACAAATAAGAATTACAGAGGAAGTGCTACGAAAAGATTTAGAAATATAATAGGAAAGATCAGTGAGAAGAAAATGGTAAGAGAGCTGGAGTGGGGGCAGAGCAGTGAATTTTAAAATTAATTAGAAAAAAAACAATCCCAAAAAAATAAAGACAATCACACAGACAAAACCCCCCTTAAATACTGACTAAACTAGATAGAAAACCAAATGAGAATATTTTCCTGAAAAATAAGTATGCCAAGAGAGAAACAGAAGAGAGACTACCATCATTTACATGTGCAAAGGATACAATAAGTTTAAAAAGAGAACCTGAAATTAATTTAGGCAGAATTGTATTAACAAATGGACATGAACAAAAGCTGCTTTATTTTTGCAATAAAAAAAAAAAAAATTAATAGGCAACTTTGAACATTAGTGGCAAAGTTCTACTTAAAGTTTTCTAGCAATTAAAATTATTGTTCTTCCTTATTGGTGTTTTTCAAATATTTTCAATTTCTTGACTATTTTGGAAATTAATTAGCTATCTTTTCTTTGTGTCTTGAGCTATACTTCAATGAATCTTTTGATAATGCCTACAGACTTCTTGGCATGCTGTTGTATAAATGAAAATCTCTAATTATTTTTGTGTGACCTGATGCACTGCTTGCCAGAATGCAATCATAATAACTCAACTGTCTAACTTAGTGAAAGTTGCGGTCTATAGTCAGAAGTGTAACAGGATCTCAGAAAATTAATAAACTCAGAAATGTACACACAAAAAAAAAAAAAACCAGAAGGGACAGTGTTGGAAAATAACAGAGGAGGTAAGCTAAAGAACTAAAAAAAAGATGCAAGAAGAAAATTTTTAATAAAATGATAATGTGTTAGGGTATGGGGAGAAGACTGAGGAAAATTGGTATTCCAGGACAAATTTGATAAGGCAGTAGAAAGTAAAGAAAAAAGGCTAAAGGAGAAAGGCAGTACCTGCTGGTAACTGGAGCATCCTTGTCACACAGGAGAGGGTGCAAATACAAAACTTCCAGTCCTCAAACCAGTAAAATCCTATGCCTGTATTGATTGGCACTTAGGTCAGATAACAGGAATTGTTTTACACCCCTGAGCTGACCTGGAGATTGAAATTCAAATCTTTTCTATTGACTTGGACTACAGGATTAAGATTACCATGTCTGTGGACTCATGTCCTTATGACTGAAACAAAGGGAGAAATACTGCATCACAAACCACATTTCTTTTCAATCCAAGATGTATTCCTCTTTCTGTAATTGTAAAGAATTTGACCTTTCTTCTTTTTTCTTTTAAGGTATCTTAAAGGTTTGTTGTGCAAATCAATTTAAAATAGCCTAATACTTCAAAACCTTCAAAGTGGTTACTTGCTTATGAAATTTTGGCTTAAGCATTTGATCAGGAAAAGCAATGTTAAAAACTTCTTTTCATATCTCTGCAGAATAAACATGTCAGAATTCAGGCACATATATTATTGATGTGTCAACTTTCACATTCAAAAGAGCTAAAGGTAAAAGAAAAGGTAATTGCTCATAATGGTGGAAATAAATTCAAAACAGAACGCTTTTACTAAGCTAGTGTATTACCAACTAATAAATAAACATAGAAAAAAAGGATGAATAAATATCTATAAAAGAAAATATCAAAAGCCAAAATTAAAGTGAAGCTTTTCTTCAAATATATTTGAATGAGCTGGTCATTAAACACTAATTTCTGTTAATTGTTCTGAATCTGTTGCTGTACATAAATCAGAAGCAAAATCTAAGATAAAATAATGTTTCTGCAAAATGACAGTCATTTTGCTGTGTTCCATAACTCTATTTAAGCACAGTGCAATAAAGGCCAGTTACACAAAGTTTCTAGAAGAAGGAAACCATGTGACATTTTATCATAAATATAGGTGATGCATCACAAATGGGATGCACATCTACCCCTTGACAATGATGACCAGGGGAAAAAAAACACTGTCAGTTCATTTTTGTACATGAGCCCTTGGAACAAGGCCTTTGAGGGTCACACTTCACTGCCCCTGTGAAAATTGCACAGAAATCCTCCACAGGCTGAAGTGCACTTCTAAAATGACTGGGCAAACACCCTGAAGCTTTAGTGCATGAGTTTGTGTGCAGCAGAGCTGAAGATGGGACAAAGCACATTGTGCTCCTCCTTGTACATGCATAAAACCTCACCTTCAATATCCAGCACCCATTACAGCTGTAAGCAGGAGCTGCTGCATTCATTTCCCAGCATCACAGCATCACAGAATATCCTGAGTTGGAAGGGACACACGGGATTATCAAGTACAACACCCAGCCCTGAAGAAGGATATTCCCATGACTCACACCATGTGCCTGAGAGTGTTGTCCAAACACTTGAGCTCTGTCAGGCTTGGTGCTGTGACCACTTCCCTGGAGAGCCCATTCCAGTGCCCAGCCACCCTCTGGGTGAAGAACCTTTTTCTAATTCCAACCTAAACCTCTCCTGGCACAACTTCAGGCCATTCCCTCAGGTTCTGTCAGTGTCATCACAGAGAAGAGGTCAGCACCTTCCTCTCCTTCAAATGGAAATTTTTGACTGCATTGAGGTGTCCCCTCAGTCTTCTCCAGGCTGAACAGACCAAGTGACCCCAGTCACTCTTCATACAGCTTCCCCTCAAGGCCATTCACCATCACCATGGTCCTCCTTTGGACACTCACTAATATCTTTATGTCTTTCTGATATTGTGGTGCCCAAAACTGCCCCAGCACCTGAGGTGAGGCAGCCCCAGTGCAGAGCAGAGTGGGATAATCCCCACCTTTGCCCAGCTGGCCATGCTTGGGAAATGAATGTCTGATGTCCTCCAGGACACGAATGTCCCTCCTGACTGCCAGGGCACTGCTGTCTCCTGTTCAACTGGCAATGGACCAGGACCCCCAGATCCTTTTCTGCAGCACAGTTTTCCAGCATTTCAATTCCCCAGTCTGTGTACACATTCAGGATTGCCCCATCCCAGGTTCAGAATCTGGCACCAGATGAGATGGCAGTGCTTCACTCCAGAACAAACCTTGGGTGCAAATACACAGTCATGTGTGAGATGAAATGAGCTTCCTTCCTCTCCCTGTGTGACTTCATTTCTCAAGCATATTCTTTCACCTTTATATACATCTAGCCTTTCACAAATCCCAATTCCCAACACACCTTACAATGATCCCAAGTGCTTTGCTGAAATGGAGCCTCTGGTAGCCTAAGTGCCGTTGAGAATATCATCGGACAGGTGATTAGAATAATTTGATAATGCCTTCTTTGTATCTAACTGATGGGATTTTTTCCTATGTTTCACACTTCTTTCCCAAAAAGAGGAGCTTTTGTTTTCTTTCTTTCCATAACAGATGTGAGGAGGAGGAGAAAATATATGTTGGTAAGAATTTTCAAATAAAAAACCCTCTTTCTCTGTCAAAGAATAAATATGTACATGACAAAATATTCTATATGAAAAACAGCAATGCGTAAAGGAGATCTGCAGCCAAATAAACTAATGACATATTCTCAAGTATTACATATAACTCAAATTCATTTTATTCCAATATATGAGAAAAGACTTTATCAAGTGCCTTACTCTCTTATTTTCCTCTTTGCTCTCCAATAAGTTGCAGAGGTTTTTAATGTGTACAGTTCAGTGAGATATGACAAAGAATGGTACATCAAGGAATGGTACATCAAGGTATCTTCCTATAATTACATGAAAAATATAATGTAAAATTAGAGTGGAGGAAGGAATTGTGATACATGAGAAAAAAAATTCAAGGCAAAGTAAAATTTTTTCTCCAGTAGTACATTCATGAAGTGTTAAAACTAATGAGCAGCTAGCAATTTCCATGACCCCAGAAAGATTTGTTGCTTTTGTCTTGATTACAGCCTATTACACATATTATTAACAATACTAATTGATCAGATACTAGAATCTTCAACCCATCTGGGATGCAAGATCTCCCTTCCTCCATTCAAGGTGTTATGTTTCTGACTAACATAGCAGATTCCAACGTTTATCTCCTACACATAATTTAAATGCTAAATTTTACAAATTTCCAGTGTTAAAAATCTGTTAGTTGAGTATGTAGATTACAGTATTAAATCTAAACATTTTTGGAGAATAAATAAATCAACACAAGACAGTAATGTTTGCTCTGATTCTTGGTCCAACTTTTATCACAGTGGTCTTTACTTGGTGTTCTGTCCTTTGTTTCTTTAATGTGAGCTGTTCAAGCAAATATTTTTAAGAGCTTGTAATGGTTTAGCAAGCACCCACTTCTCAGGATATA
>VZRZ01006673.1:86867-168271 GCA_013398175.1 Climacteris rufus | reverse complement strand
TATATATAATTTATGCATATAGCAGAAGCCATATATGCAGTGTACTGTGGTGACCTTGGGGATGGTGGACATATCACAGCACAATTCTCTTGTTTACACTGCTCTTTAATATGGGACCCCATTTTGAAACTAAAAATTTCTGCATTCTACCAAATCACTGGATATACTCCTTTTGTCTTTTAAATCTTGCAGATCTGTATCCAGACCGACTTTGTCTGGACATTGCCTTGGGGAAACAAATACCATGTTAGAAAATATATCTGCATGCGTACCCATGTCAGAATTAAGATGCAAATGTTTCATCAATTGAAGAGCTATACACCAAATCAGTGCTGACTCCAAGTATGCTGAACTCTAACACCATCCGGAATACTATGAATACATCCATTAGCTCCCTTGTGTATGTAACTTTTCACTTCCCAGGCATTTCACTCTTCTGGGAGAAATGAACTCTCTTCTGAGCAGAAATCCAAAATAATCTGCCTGGATAACTTTGTCAACTACAGGCAGCTTACATCACTGTTGTGATTGTTGGCTGTGTTTTAAGTAGACAGGAATAAAAAATAGGAGACCATAATGTCTGTGGTCCTCTGCTTTTTCCAGAAGGCCTAAAGGAAGATGAAACATGAGCTCTGAAGAGTCACTCTGTGCACTACAGAAAACCATTTAGTACCCCAGAACAAATGTAATGTAAAAAATCCTCACACAACAAAGCAACACAACCTCGGTGTGCCACTAGTTGAGAGCAGGAAGGATAGAGAAAGAGCTATCCTTTGCTAGGACCCAAAAGGAAACTTAAATTCCTCTGCATTCATTAGGAAAGGGACACTTTATAGAAGTGCAAGTAAGACAAAGAGACAAAACAAAGAAACAGAACAAAAGAGCAGTTGTATCCATCCTCAATGAAAGGAAAATTCCCTCCTGGCCCTGCCATGCTGGCAAATTCATTTATCTCTGGAAGGTGAACAAAGCACTCTAAACAAACAGCTGAAAGACTTTAGTGGTACTGCTACACAAAAGCACTTGATTTCTAGCTGTGTAACACATAATGTTTCAGAAAAAGGTAGATGAATATCCACTTCCAACAACACAATAAAAAAACTCAGAGGTAAAATTTTACAGTGCTTTACTATCTAGAACAAGTAAGGGAAAGCCAAAAGTATAGCACTGGATGAAACTGTTTGGAACTACTAACTGAATCTCATCACACAAATCTCATATAATTAAATCTTTTGTATTCCTGCTTTTGAAATGGATATTTGCAGTGCAACAGGATTATAGATAGAATTAGTTCTATACCAGTGCTGAAGAAGAAAAATTACCCTAGTAAATCTAGCCTAATTTTTTCAGTGCCAAATTTTGCCATATCATATACCATGTATCACATTTTTCTCTAAAAGCAAATAAATGGCTTTTCTATGAATTCCTTGAGAAAAAATATTCTGTGTTTCAATAAACGCTACTATTGGTCAATATTGATATTTGTTGAATTTTCCTTTTAAAAGTTTGGGATTTTTAATCCTTTTTTATTTTTTCCTAATAAATCTGGTGGGTTTCTGCATAACTTTCTTCCTTCTCAGTATTTTCATCTTAGGCTGCTTGCCAAATATTTCCTTGAACATCATTTAACCAGGTATATGTGCTTAGTTCCTTTGTTCTTTCTCCATAAGTCAGCCACTCCACCTCCTAAATAATGTTTACTACTGTTCTCTGTTTCATATGTCTCTCTAACTAGTAGATATTTGAATCTTCTTGAATTGAAGTAAATACAGATGTGGTCACTAGTCATTTACTGGCTGATCCATCTCCAATAAACACAAAAGTTTCTTGGTCAGTTAATTGAACTTGGCTTAACTATAGAGTTGGTTTTCATCTCTATTATCCATGCAACAAAACTCCAGTGATATCAGCATTAAAAAGGTGTTTTATGTATATATGCATATATATTTATGTTTACAAACCAGAAAATTGTCTTAATTGGCTGTACTACAACAATTCTTAGTTTCTCTCGTTAATTCTTCTTACTGGAAAATCTATTAGATTCTATTTAAGAGACTACATATATATCTTGCTTTCTGTCATATTTCTCAGCTGTTCACTGCATGTTTTGTCATTTTTTGTCATGCTGCTTCTCATTGTTCATAGTGGCATTTAATGAAGACAGAGTAAGACTTAGAAGCCTTATATTTGCAGCCATTAAACACATTCCAACAATTATTTTGGTTTGAATACCATGTTTATTTCCTCAGCCAAGTTCTTATCATAGGATTCTGTTTACATAATAGCCACTTTAAAATGATTAACAGTACAAGTGCTTCAATATTTACATCTAAATAGATAATGGCCAGAGTTTTTTGTTCAATGGATCATTTTATATTACTGTCATTAAAAAAAAAATGTAGCATGCTGTGCAAGATGTATCATCAAGTTTATTTCAAATAGCAAACAGAGAGGAACTGTCCATTCTGAGCACTAGCCTGTTTCTTTTTTGATGGATAGTTATCCTTGGGAAAATTATGTTGTACCTTCATTGTATAGAGAAGAACCATAAATACCAGGCTTAGTGAGAGGCTGCAAATCTCAGGGATTCCTGATGTATTTTCAAGGAGAAATGGACTGCCTTTTGATGGTAACCAAATTCTGACACACCATGCAGATTAAATATGTCATTAGGGCAATAGCAAAGGTATTTGCCACTTTGCTGCTTTACTTCACAAGTTATTGCCATGGGACAGCTGCATATTTAGTCAGCGACTTCTCCCAACATGTCTAAAAGTTTTAAACTCCTTCAGAGGAATAACTACAAAGTGACTAAGAACACTTAGTCATATAATCCAAGCCAAATGTTGACATCATTTGCCATGGAAGGTAATTATATTGCAGAAGTTTTCCCAGAGCCCCTCATAAGCTGCAGCCTGACTACAAAATATGTAGCAAAATTGAATGCAAAAATTCCATCAGAAGTTGTTTTAAATTTTGAATAAGACGAGAAACAAAGACCAAAGAAATAAAGAAAAAAGTTGTGGAGTTGTCGTAAATATCTGTTTCTGTGAATCCAGAAAGGACCCAGAAATCCTTTTGCTTGTTATCTTGCTTTCTTGCAGCTGAGAGGATATACAACTCTCAAAGTGTAGAAAGCAATAGCAAGAATTAGTAAATGGGGTACTATTACTATTATTATTTTAATTATTATTATTTAATTATTATTATTTAAAAGAAAATACTTTTGTCTCCCTGGTTTTGATGTATTGACATTAAAACATTTGTTTTGTTGGTTTTTCGATTCTACTAGTAAAAAAAAGGTGTTGGGGTTTTTTTATTTTGTAAAAATATACTAAATATTTAATTTCTTGATATAATTCAACATAATTACTGTCTTTAGAGAAACAATGTCTACTCAAATTGGTTTCAAAGCTGGAACTAAACTTGTCTTGCAATCTATACTATTTTTAAATTTAATAGAAAAAAGCCTTCATGTGACAGTCTCCAGATGAATGAAAGATATTCCTGGGCCCGTTTTAAAGTGCTAGGAAGAAGGGTGTATAATAGTACCACCTTCTGCACATAAAGTAGATTGGTGCCAAGAGGATTTGCTGTAATAGTGGTAGTAAAAAATGGAAAGAAAACAGAATGTAGGGAAAAGAAAAGGCAGTTTGGGTGTCAGCTGATTTAAAATGCCCAAACTGAAATAGCAGCCAGGGGCTCTTTCTTGTATTTACACTTAGCACAGGTACTGACCCTTTGACTTTGGTTATGGATCTTTTCCATGACACACTTCTCTTTGAAAGATTAATACATAAAGACTATGCAGTATTCTCTCTTTAAAACCCCTTTAAATCTCTCATCACATACAGTAATTTCAACATGTAAATTGTTTCTGCAATTTAGAAACCTTCTGCAGTAAAATATGCAGCAGTAAAGACAAACACTTTTTGTGGTTTTGTGGTTTTGTCTATCAAGATCCACGTCCCTGCTACACTTCCCCTTCTAGAAGGTCTTACATGGTTGTTTTATTGCTTTAGTGTTTCTATGGAAATGCCCATTTTCTCAACACACTCAGGCTATTAGAACTTAGATTCTTCAAAATGTGTACAAGAACACATTGAATTACTTTTTCCTTTTCTTTTTTGTTTATTTCAATTTTAAATGTAGACTTGAAATTCAGTCTCATCTACACTAAATACTTCAAAACTTCAAATCCTGTGACTATCTCTGAACATACCCAACCTGCTGAAGCTGAATATGTAAGTAGTGTGAAATTCATATCGTCTGGGTAAATTGGAAGATAGAAAGAATGCCACAATTCTTTGCTTTATAATTGCTTTATGTTTGTGAGTTTTGGCTAGAAATCAATTTTTTTTTTCAGTCACATTCCTAAAATAATAAAAATAAATAAACAAGCCCACTTCAATATAATGTTCTGGATGCAACTGGTTATTCTACCTATTTATTGTTTTCCATTGGTCAGATAGTGACTATGCCAATATGAATTATGCACAAAAGCAAAAGATGTTTTTTAAAAACTGTTGCTGATGGAAGAATGTGCCAGGCACAGACACTGACATCATAGATAAGAAGTCCAACTAGTAGTATGTTCTAATGGACTGGAGGTATTTATATGGTCTTGTTGGTCCCAATATCTGCCACCCAACACTTTCTAATAGCATGATGAGAGGAAAAGTGGAATAGAGAGAAAGAATTGAGGAAATCATCTGTGTATGTCATTTAAAAAATGTGTAATGGTTAACATTTTAGCAAAATAGAGCTGACAAAGTACAAAATACATTGATACTGGCAGAGATTCTTTTTAAGAAAGCAAGAAATAAGCATAAATTCAGTAACTATATGTATCAATAACTCCACTAAAGAGAAAGCAGGGAAAAATAGATTCTATTTTAAGCTGTTTTGAAATCTTATGCAATATCTGTGAAATTAATTGTAAGAAGTATTACAATGTAAGACAAACAAGCATTAATGTTTAATATACACTGAAATAATATAATTTATCTGTTTCACAACAAATATTTATTTGTGGAAGTCCATTAGGGGTCACATTTATTAAGTATTTCCTTCAACAGTAACTAAAACAATTACAATCCCAGTTCCCACTGAAACGTTATTGAACTCAGGCTTTCCAGGAGGAGTTAATTTCCATCAGCAAGCTGATGTCCAGCACCTATCCTGGAGGAAGGAGGAGTTCCCTGAGTCTCAACATATATGGAAGTCCTGCCCCAAGAGAAGTAAGGAATTAAAGCCCTTCTATCAGGCAATGTTAGGTGCAAAGACTTTTAGTGCAAAAGCATTCAAGAGTTTGCTTTTAGGCTGAGGAATACTTGGGGAAGAAATAATTGAAAATATTATTAAAATTGCTCCAACAGTGGCAGCAATAACAGCATGGATGGAATTTATATCTGCAATCAGGATCTGTGTGTATCTACTTAAGAATGTCAATCCTATTCAGTAAAGCAGCTAAGGAGTGTTGCCTTGCATGAAAACATATGTCTGTGAATATATAAGTTATCATGGTAATCTGGTATAACTGGCTGATTCTCTTTTCCAAAAGCCTTTGAGCAGTAAATATTTTCTCTTGTTATCAATGCCTTATTTCTTGTTAATAATATGAAGACAAAATTAGAAATAATTATTCATTATAATTCCCCAAAAGCTATTTCACTGTATTCTATTTTCTTTAGGAATATGTTGTCTACATATGTTTATGAAATATAATCAGAATATGTCCTGAAGATTCTTTTTCCCATTATTTCCTCTTTAAATTAAGTCTGAAGTAAACTAAAACTATACAGGAATTTTGGGCTAATAAGCTAATAATTCAGCACAAATTTTTCTCTTTTCAAAAGCATTCTGAGTAATGAATTAAGGATATATCAAGTGAAAAGTTTAAGAAAAAATTAAGTTTTTCCTAATACTTGTGCTGACACATGGCAGAAGGACCTCTATGTAAGTGAAGAGTTCGAACAGAAAATAAGAGCTCCTACAGCAAATGTATAAAGGTAAGGACAAAACATTGTGGGATTGTCTTCTTCTTTTTATTTGGTCCTTTCCTGCCTTCTAGCACAGAAGAGACTCAGAAGTTCTGTCTATAATATATTATTTAATACATTTCCTTACTTTTCTATAGTGCTTCAAAAGCACCAAGTGTGCCCAGTCCACATTGAAATTCTAGGGTTGTCATATCATGAGGAAAAGCTGCACTCAGATTTTGCTCTAGAGATTTTTGTCTAACTTTTCCCTGAGGTGATCAAGCAGATGAAATAGTTGCTAACTTAAGGCAATACCAGGAGTATATTTAAAAACCACTAAGGATTATTATCCTCTTCCCTCTCCTTCCCAGCAGTAACAGTGAACTTGTTAAAGAATCATGGGGCCTCTGAGAGGCTGGGGTGAAAGTGCAAGAACACCTTCCTTGCTCTCATCTTCTTTCTCTTCACCTGTATAATTTAATAATTCTCTTAATCAAATCCTGTTTGAGTGATTTAACCTCATGGTACAAAAGTGCAACGAAACGTATGGGGAGTCCATCCACACCCTGGTTAGCACAAGTGGTTGTAGAAGCCCAGCTCGTCCACAGTCACTCTCAGGAACAAGAGCCCTGGCTCAGGCCAATGAAGGGTCTGTGTAATACAGAAACGTGCCTTCTGCAGCAGCTGTATCTGCACTTTTATTTTTAAAGAATTTGTGTTAATTTAAGTGTTGATTTTGCCTGGGATAGAGTTAATTTGCTTCATAGTAGCTAGTGTGAGGATATGTTTTGGGCATGTGCTGACAAAAACTGTTGATAACCCAGGGATTTCTTCATTTTTGCTGAGCAGAACTTAGAGCAGGCCTTTCTGACACAATGTATTAGATGTCAACCTTCAAAACACGAGAAACTGGAACAATTGCAGTGGTAAATAGATTATAATGATTAGATAAAAATAGTCTGAAACACTTGACTTTATGATAGCATAGTTATGTAGATTAGTTATGCATAGGTCTTTTATTTAATACATACGAAAAGGGTATGATCTGTTGATGTTCATACTTCTGAAGTTGGTTAGTTCTAAAGAAAATAAACACTTTAATTCAAAACAAATGAACCACCCTAAAAATAAAAAAAGAAAACTTAAGCACCACTACTTCAGATCTACCAACATATTTATGCATCTTTGAGTTGCCTTTAGATGGTGACTACTTTTGACTCACTTCTGTATGAGCTTGACAGAAGCTGGTGATCCAAGCTTGTAAAGTTATTTATTACTCTGCTCTCACTTTTGGGTTCTCTGACCTGATGCAAGTGTGATGTCTCCCATTCTTTGTGTGTGTACAGGATATTTATTACGTGTTTGAAACATAAATATTTTTGGAAGTGGTATTTAGAGATAGGGAGGGGAAGGTATTTAAAACTGTCCTCCACTACTTCTGATGTGAATAAAAATGGATTAAAACATTGACAAAGTTGGGCAACAATGTATGTTATGACAGTTTTGTACAGTGAACAATAAAAAAAAAATAGTAATTTTTCTCCTCACTGGACCAGCACTTGTCAATCAAATGTAATTGTTTTGTGTTTTGATCCTGAGTTATATAAAGTCTACATGAAAATTAAAGATTATTAGCAGAAATAATCACAAATCTAGAACAGAACCATGGCTGTGCTGTGAGTCACAATCAGTCATTGTGGTGGCTTGAGAGTTGCCCAGCTGTTCTGTCTCCTTGCCCTAAAAAGGATGTGGAAGAAAATAAGAAGGTAAGCTTGTGGGTTGAGATAAAGATGGGGACATCATATACCAATTACCCTCACTGGCACAACCTCAACTTAGGGAACATTAATTAAAAATAGTTTTGAATAATGCAGAACAAAGACAAATTAAAACAAATTCTCCCCTGCATCTTTTCCAGCACTCCTTCATCGCTCCAGACACTCCGCATGGCACAGGAGGGGATGGAGAGTGGAGGGCTGTGTTTATTCTGTCACTCCATCCCAACAGGAGCCACTCTGCAGCCCCCACTGCCAACACCTTGGTATCCATTACAGCAGGTGCAGCCATCTACGAAGTGAGGGTGTTGTGACAGTCAGAAATGTGTCCAGTTTTCCAGGCTGCATGAACCATCACTTTTAATTCTCTGACCTTACTATTTCATGTCTGAGAGAAAATAACTATAGACTTAATGTCTCTCTGATGGGATGTCTTGTCAAATTGCTCCTTGCGAGCCCTGTTATATAGTTATCCTCACAAAGTTGTCTCCATCCAATCAGCTTAAGCAAAATATATATTTCACTACTTACAGGTGGGTAGCAGCTAAATTGGTACAGGCTCAATTTTGAAATGGCAACTGATTTTCAGTTTGATAAGGCACCAAATATTTTTATTTTGATGGAGCAATTTGGATGTTTCAATAACATTTGAAGAAGAGAGAGGTTTTTCAGCAAACTTTAAAGATCTAATCATGCATTTATTTAGCTGTAACAATCAAGTTGGTCACTCAGCCCTTCATAAATGGGAATATAATCAGAGCCTGACCATCAGCCTTGAATAATCATCAGCATAAAAATCCCTCGGTAGTCCGAAAATGCTTTATCTATTGCATATATTAAAATTGTATTTCCTAAACAGGCAATCAGTGGGAAATCATTAGTGTTTCCTCTGACAAATTGCTTGTATAGACTGATATTCAGCTGCTGTTTTCTTCTTTTTCTTCTGTTTTCTTCTTTTTCTTTCACAGTTCTCCATCTGGTTTTGTCTAGTTTAAAACAAAGAATATATGAGAACACTGTATAAAGAGGGGTTTTAAAATTCTGATTTCACTTGCATGGCACCTTTTTTTGCCTCTGAAGGCATTAATATCTTTTCCATTACATTTTTGTTGGAATATTTTGAAATATAGTTGTTAACTTGACTGGTTGTTTGAGGTCACATATTACTTGAAGCAGACCTCTATTAACATGTAAATTGCAGTTTAGTACCAATGGCCTCTTTAAAGTCAAAGGCGGAATAAAATTTTTAGATTGGAGTTGGGCAGTCAGCATACCAAGGAGTGTATTTAGAACTCTAGGAGTTCAAGTGAAAAATCCAAGTGGATTAATTTCTTTAAACCCTCTCAAAATACTACCTTAGTTAATGATTTGTTCTTCCAAGTGACAATGCTTTCTACAATAATGTTTTTTTTTTCCTATTTTTCCCTCGCCATTGTTTTGCTTTCTTTTACTCCATAGAAATATAGTTTTAGAAGGACTGAGTCAGTGGTTTGACATCTTTGTTGTCAAAGCAGTTGTGTCGTGTAATGAATGATTCATATTAAACCATGTCTTGATGAATTTGAGTTTGAATTGTGTTCACACAGTGGACATTCTCACTCCAATTTCTGGTCTCTGGTGCTGAGGGAAATTGTACTGACATTTGTCCTTCTGCCAGCAGTCCCTTAACTTTACCTCTTTATTCCCACTGGTGACTTTGGGTTTTTGCTCTTATTTGGAGAATGCAATCACGTCCTTCTTCAGCCTCTGCTTTATTAGCTGAAACATACCAAACTGCTCTAGTGACATCATGTATGATAGGATGGCCACTGTCTTTGTTTTTCTAAGGGGGCTTTTTTGAGCTGAACCTCATCTTTAAATATCTCACTGCATGTAATATTTCAGATGAGTTTACGGATTTTTTTTTTTTAATGGTAATTGCTTCTGTGTGTTAATCCACATTCATAATGGTTTCTTTGAGGAAAAAAACTATGGGCGTGGAAAAAACCCTGGGGAGTAACTACTTTAATTACTGGACAATATCAACCCTGAGGAGGGGTGATAAAGAACCTAAAAAAAAAAAGACAAAAAGTTTAGTTAGGCAAGGGTCCAGATTGCTTTAAGGCTATTGGATAATACAATATAGTTTTAGGAAACATTATAGTAAATCTCTCTCAAAATTTAAATCTAGGGGGGTCACTAGAGGAAGAAAAAACTTCAACCAAAAAAAAAAAATTAAAAACAACAACTCAAAGACTGAAACCCAACAAACCACCCCACATAATATGTCTTTTGAACTTACTTATTGATCTTTCAATAACTGGAGTCTCTGACTTTCCCTATTCCTGATAATAGGGACCTCCACAATTGAAAAACAGCATTTGGGCTTGTCTAGATATTTTTTTTTATAAGACTATAACTAAAAACAATTAGCTTAATTTGTTGTAAGGAAGGAAAACATACAATAACCTTTTTTTAAAATGGATCAGAAACTTACATGTACAATGAAATTTGAATTATGAGTTTGAATTGTGCTTTCTAGAAAAGGACTTATTTTTTATATATTTATCCATTAGATCAGCATATGCTACTTTCACTGATTGTACTTTCTATAGCAAAATATCCATTCAACATGACACTTTATTAATAGTATTATTGTATTAAATTTTATCAGAAGGATTGGTAGGTATGTTTTATCAGCTAAAGAAACTATGTGAAAGTATAAAAAAATTCAAAATTTCCTTTAATTTTGCATTTGGCAAGTTTTTTCCTAATGCATCTGTGGATTTGTGGCTTGGGGTTGTTGGTTTGCTTTTTTGGCTGCTCACAATTCCAGCAGCCTGGAATTAAACGTGGTATGTGTTATATTTCCCTGATCAAGAGCTGGTATGTGTGTGTGCAGCCTTTAATTTCCTGGATTTAATGTGCAGGTCATCCTACAGCTGTATCAGAGGAATTTATATAAAAATCCTCTGCAAATATTTTATAGATTAAAAAAAACTCCTAATCAAAACCAAATAAACAAAACCAAACAGAAAAACTCCAGGCATGCAACTGTCATGAATGAAACTCTGTATTGAACCTTTTCTGTCTCAAAGGTAACTCAGCACCTGAGAACATTAAAAACAATGAAAATCTAGGATGGGAGATATTGGGCACCTACAATGTGGCTGCAGAAACTGACCTTGAGGTAGGCAGAATATAAATAAGTGTAGCAGCAAATAATTAATTAGGAAAGCAAGAGGTGTCACAATGGAATGTGGATATGTGAGGAGATGTAATACTGTAAATAAAACCCCCTGAAATCATAGAATTCACTTTGTAATGAGCACCGGCTACATTCAGGCAAGTCTGAAGAACCTGCCAGGAATATAGATGAGGTGAAGATAATTTCTCAAAGCCAGCCTATCAGCTGGATGCAATCAAGTAATGTGGACCTGCAAAAAGTGGAGATTTCCCCTTAGTGTTTATTAGTTTGTCAGTGCCCCAGGAAAGATGACCCCCTTCTGCCTGACCAGTGTCTCAGTGTCCTGTTATGGGGACCCTTCACTGAGCAGTCCTGCTGGATTGGAGGGTGCTTTGACCGACTTGTTTAGGGACACACACAAACAGCATGAGGGAGACACCTCAGATGAGTATTCCAACTCTATCTTCCCCCAGCAGGTCTTCCTCTTTATTCGAGTATGTTCTCCACTGCTGGAGGCTGCCAGCACCAGTGAAAGTCTCACACTGTCAGTTTATGGAATAACACTCTCCATTAATGTAAAACTGTGAAAGTTTAAGGTTCAAGGATGGCCAGTGATAGTGTCTGAGTGTAAAACCAGCAATACACAGACAAGTTCTGATCCCAAATAAAAGTATTCAGCACATATTTACTGTATTTTTACCCAATAGGTGTCCCTATGGGGGAGAAGACAGGTTCAGCCCTTCAACTGATCCCAATAGTTACAATGAACTCTTTCTTAACTTTTACTCATTCTTAATTTACTTTTACACTATTTTTTTTTTTTTTGTTTAGGTGGAGCCTGAATGACTGGAGTCATACATACCTTTGTTAGTGATTGGTATAAAAACCTCTCACTTCACTTTTAAAGACACAGTCAGTAAAATCTAGAGCACCTGCCCAGCATGAGGTGGTCACACCTTGAGGGTGCAGAAAACTTGGGTCTAATTTTTACAGTGCTCTCTAATTCTCTTAATATAGAATCACAGAATATCCTGAGTTGGAAGGGACTCATGTTAATCATCAAAGTCCAGTTCCTGGCCCTGCACAGGACACCTCAGGAGTCCCCCCATGTCCTTTGGACACTCTCTAACAGCTTTATATCTTTCTTATATTGTGATGCCCAAAACACATGCAAGGATCTTATTGCTTTATTTTTGGTGTTCGTGCTAAAAAAGAAAATGAAAATTACACTCAAAAATATTCAGTTGTGCCATTTGAAAGTTACTAAGAAATGTTTTAATGAAATGTGCCTGGTTCTGTAGAAATTGGTTTTTGACGTAGAGAAATATAACATGAATCAATTAACCTTTCCTACTTTGTCTGTCTGTTAAGGAGACAAATTAAGGAGATTCTTAATGAGAATATAGCTATAATAGACTTGTATTCATAAGTAATTTTGCCATTTGTTGCTGGCAAATTTAGTTCTCAAAGAAAACAAAAGTAGTCATTTTAATATTTTGAGTGCAAATTGCACCTCAATGAACTACTGTTTCTTCTGGGAAAAAAAAAAAAAAGAAAACAAACAAAAAAACACCCTGCAATGTTTCTGATGCAAATCATTTTTTTATAAGCCAGGCTAAGTGGTAAGTGAATATGTTTTCCATTTTATTTTTGTTTCAGTCAGTCAATGCCCAATGAATCAACCTTTTAGTTCATATTCATGCCCTTAATATATTTATGTCTGGATTCTTAAATTGTTACTGCAGTCCTACTGACTGACTGTCTGAAACACAAGGGATTCAGAAGCACACATAAGCAATAAATATAACTAAAGAAAGCATTTTGCATATACCAATACAATAATTCTTGAATTTTTATCTGTAGTGTCTTGGCAATGAGATGTGTGGAATGAGATAAGTGGAACAACCTCTTTAAAAACCATTATGAATTAGAGATTAGTTCAATTTACATTGCACAAAAATAGATCATAGGGTTTCAACGTCATTCCTATGAATGAAAATTATAAAATTTCAAACATGCTATTGGACTTACCAAAACCACACATATACTGTATGGACTTACCAAAACCAGGCATAAAGTACTCTACTTTCAGAAGAGCTACGTGATCAACATGTTGTTAGTTTTGGGGTTTTTTTGATTGATGTTGCTGGTACTTCAGTAGCTACACTTTAAGTCCATTTTAATCTTAGTTGGTTTTAAAATATATTTACAGTTCGAAAGTGCATTTTTAAAGGGCACAGATACCCTTCCATATTTAAAGATGGGTACTAAAGCAGATATATTTTCTGGTTTTGCTTTCAAATAGTGCAAAACTATAATTTACAATAAAATGTACACTGGCTAAAAGCAAATTATTTCTATGTCCAAAAATATTACCTTGTTCTTGGATCTATTTTATTGAACTTCACGTAGGATCATCATAAAGATCAATACTGAACCTCGATTAGAAAAAAGTCCTTTTGCCTCACATCCTTAATTTCCAAAATAAACTTATCCCTATGGATAAAGAGCTCAACTCTAAAAAATAATGGATTGTTTCAAAAAGCAAACAGAAGTTTTCATTTCAAATATAGATTTTCTCATTTCTCAGCATATAAGATCTGGGTAAAAACCATAAAGTACAAGTATATTAATTTCACTTTTTTCTTTCCATATCTGAGAAGCTATAATTTTAATAGAATTAAAGATCTCAACTGTACACATAAATCTATTTGCCTGTTAAACTACTTTGAATAACAAGCGCTGTAGAAGTACTGCCATGCAGTGATCAGTTGTAGCTCAAAAATTACTTTTAACATCTCAAAAGTTTATCAGTAATAGTAGTAGGAAAATTATTTTGGTGGCAAAAAATGTAGTCAGAAAGTAATGCTGTTCTTGTTATTTTTCATCCTGAGTAGTTCTGCTGTGTTTTTGGATTTTAGATCCATAAACCTAGATCTTTGCTTTATTTTCTGTTCTTTCAAGCCTTAATTTAAGGTGCTTTTTAAATACAAGATAACCATTTTCCCTCAGTAAAGTGTAAAATCTCCAGCTCTGTCAGTGTGAGAAAATTTGATTTATAGCAGTTTAATTCTTTGATATGAGCTTTTGGGCACAGTTTTTATCCCATAGAAATGCGTGAGAACAGCTATTCGGAAAACCTGGAAATGTTGTTATCAGAAATATTGACACTTTGCTGTGAAATAGCACTCAATCATTCAGTGCCCACACAGGAATTCATGTGGTCCTATTCTGAATTTAGAGCATGTTTTGGATTTAGTTCAGATCCAGATCTAAACACTGTTTCCTTGGCTACATTTTTCATTACGTTGTCTAAGGGCTCTCTTGAATACATGCAGTTGAGATTGTCACTTCTGTTCTTTGGATGACCTGAAAGAAAAAGAAACTTGAATTCAGAGAATAGAAACCAGTGTGATATCTGCCTGTCCTGTTTGCAGATAGATGCATTCACTCAGGCTTTTGCTGTTTCAGAAAACTCAGACTGATTCCTGGTCAAGCAGAAACCACTTGCATCAGTTGTTGTGAGGAATTATCTCAGCCAGACGGTCTGCTCTTCCACACTGTACCCAGAGCATTTTTCACTCCTGATATAGGGGCTACTATAAGGACTCTTTCTTCACTTTCGTGCCACTCCTATGATTTTAAGCACCATGTTATGATATAGAGTGATTATGATGAGTCCTTCATGGAAAAACTGACTCCTTCTAAATGCATTCCATGTTGTTATATTTTGAGGATAATTATAAAACCTGAAAAATTATAAATCCTGAAACTGACAAGTTTTAAATGTTCTTCTTTCTAAAGTTTCTAAAGTTTTGCTGGTAGAGCTGCAGAAGTGTAGATAGTGCAGAATAGATAATTCAAATCAGTACTTTGGTAAGTAGCTGGCAAAATGTCAAAATGAAACCCTAGTTTTCAAGTTAAAAATGAATTTTAAACTCAGTATGTGGAAAGCAAATATTAACCTCAGCACACTTCTATATATAAAATTCTGAAACTTGCTAATAAGTTCTAAAATTTTAGGTTGTCTAATAGTCAAAGTTGAATTTAGCTACTTTATTTGTTGTTTTGTATTGGACATGAAAGTGGAGCTTGAATTAGAGCTCTTTCTGAATGCATATAGTTGGAAAACACCTCTTATTTATAAGCTTGCTACAAACTCCTCTCTAAATAAAATATATCATGGTGTGAGTTTTTTGGTAAATACATATATTTGTTTAATATTAGACTCCTAAAAATTGTGAATATATTTTAAGGGAAGGAGCCTAGGACATTCTATAAAGATTTTGGAAATAAAGACGCCTTCCCTTTTTGAGTGTAGCTTTTTAATATTATTTACTTACATTATTTATAGTAGAGAAAAAGTGAAAAATATCATCAATCAGGTATGATGGTTCCTCATGCTTGTTCAATGCTTTGGTTCCCTTTTGCATCTAAAGCCTTTGCCTGGAGAATCATGTTTGCACATATTCTAGAAACAGAAGATGATTTTATTCTAAACTGATCCTTTTCTGTTGGAGGCTTTGGCTAATCAGTACCACTCATTACTGCTCTTGTCTTCTGATACTGGACTACTATTTAGACTAAGGAACGCACATTCTTGTCTTTGTTGCATCTTTCATTATAAATTAATACATATGTCTCAGAAGACCACCTTTTTCTTCCTAGATAGCACCTCCGTTTCAATAATTCTTAAGAAAGTGTGTTGATTGACATCTGGAACTGTATTCCAGGTGGTCTTTTTTATTCAGTATCATGTTTGGGAACTGAATGAATTAAAATATGCATACCAAAGTGTAGATAAGGTCAAATAACAAAGTTTAGTTGTAAGGATATACCTCATTCTTTCAAATATGGAGAGATTAATCTTGAAAATGTTATCAAGATAAAAAATTGTTGAGAAATCACTTGGGCCTATTCTGACACAGCTTGTTCTAGTCATTCTTCACTGTATGATTTATGTTTTTCATCTGTTAAAATATCTGTATCTGCTTTTCTTCCAGGCAGTGTACATCTTGTCCTTGAGATATTGTGTGATCCAGAATTTACTGTACAGTAAGGTTTTTCATACTGTGCATGTGCCTTTAGCTGTGGTTTAGTCATCCTGAAGCATTGTTTACTCCAGATGAAAGTAACACAGAAAAACTTAAACAAGACCAGTAATAGTTTTCTAGGAAAATTATACTAATGATAATTGAAATTTACCTCAGCATTTGGTTTTCACATTATGAAGAAAGGATGTTTATATATATATATTTATAAAAACTTGCAGTATAATTTATATATTATTAAGCATACCTTTTTCAGTTTGCCCTTGTACTTCATACTTTTATATTAAATTGGAATTGATCTTCAATTCAGAAGGTAGCAAAAGTTAAACTTGTGTTCAGGAAGCATTTACACTTTAAAAGCCTCCTATTTAATAAAAATACAGTTAAGTTTACTGCTTATATGTAAGGTTTTTCAGTCAAGACAGATGACATGTAAAGTGAAGTCTTTTTACTGAAATTGGATATAAGATTCTTTTTATCAAAATATAAAGTTATGTGGATAAGAAAAAAGTCATAGTGAAGAATTATGCCAGAGTATTCCATGCCAGTTGTGGATCAAGTATTTTACCCTCCTGTTCTCATCTGGGGAAGAAGCTCTGACTGTGAACTCTTTCCTATCAGGATTCACTTTCTTGTCTAGAAATAAAATAAGAAGTGATACCTTGAAATTACCATCATAATCTGAAGGTTTATGAAAGTTTCCTAGATGGTGTTTTTCCCTTAAGACATTACTAAGGGTACAGAACAAATACTCTTTTAATTTATCACATTTTTAATGAATAAAATATATCAAGACATGTATTAAGATCATTATGACTTAGTGTCATCTGACACTGTAAATAGTTATGCACCCTAATCACCAATCAGCATATCTTTATCCTTAACAGCTGTAGAAAAAATTCCTTTTTCTTGAAAATGTCTTTGTATTGTATATCATTTGGTTTTGGTTCATAGAACGTATTTTATGTTAACACAGTTTTAGAGTATTTTTCAATTTCATAGAGTTATGGAATGATTTGAGTTGGAAGGGACCTTAAAGACCATCTCGTTCCAACCTCACCTGCCATGGACAGAGACATGTTCCACTAGACCAGGTTGCTCCAAGCCCCATCCACCGTGGCCCTGAACACTTCCAGGGACGGGGCAGCCACAGCTTCTCTGGGCAACTTGTGCCAGGGCCTCATCACCTCACAATCAAGAATTTCTTCCTAATATCTCATCTAAACCTATTCTTCATCAGTTTGAAGCCGTTCCCCTGTCACTACAGGTTCTGATGAAAATTTCTAGTGTTTCTTCAAGAATTTTTTCTTTCGTAGCAGACTCTCTCTAGTTGTTTGAAAGTAAATTTTGGTCTGTGATTTCATGGCTCCTTATCATTCCTTGCATGGCTTGCTTTTTTGAATATTCCTAATTTTTATAGCTTTTTACTATGTTCTTTTTCATACTTTGTCTAAATTCAGGCAAATCTGTTTGGTTTCATGTCATTCATGCCTCATGAGGTTAGGACTATTGTTAAGTAACAATTTTAGAAACCAGATGGTAGAAAAACACCTGTACAGCTTCTCATTACAACGAGGTAGAAAGACTGTCTGGTCCTGCCATGCCCTCAGTAAACATGACCTCAGTGAATCACTGTGCATTGAAACAACCAATATGCAGAGAGACAATATTTAATCTTCTCATTACCATATAAGACAATATATACCATATTCTACTTAATTAGACTAGCTGCTTTATTGGGATGTCTCCCAGGGAGTCAAGTGAGTGATAGGGAATAGCAGTGGCTAGGCTTAATTGGAATGCTGTTATCATAAATCCCTCGTTTTGTTTTTATTTTTAGCAGAGAGCACTATGACTAATATCACCTAATTAAACAGTGCTTAATTGAGTGTTCAAAATTATTTCGATTTTATATCTGATAGTATAGTAGGTGCCAAGTAATAATGATAAGAACCCTTATCAAGCAAAGAGCTTGGAACTGGTGGGAAAAAACTGTGTACACAATATTTTAATTACAGCACTCTTCTTGAAATTAAAAGTTCTTAGTAGGTATAGGATGTGACAATATTAAAGATTAGCAGGCAAGTCTTCAGGTTCATGTTTTGAGATAACAGACTCAGTGCACAGAAAGTACCAGTTGGGTTTCTCCTTCCTCTGTGTGGTGCAGAAGACAAGATAACTAAGAAGGGAGGTTGTGGATGTCCCATCCATGGAAGTGTTCAAGGACAGGCTGGATAAGGCATTGAGCAACCAGGTCCAGTTGGAGGTGTTACTGCCGCTGGCAAGAGTGTTGGGATGAGAGGATCTTTAAAGTCCGTTCCAACCCTTAAAATTTTATGATTCTGTGAAGTTTCAGCTTATTTCAGATAACCAGAATGTATTCATTAGGTACAATTTTTATAGGCACACATTTGTGAAACCTTGAAGGTTTTATACCAGAGCTGAAAGTAACGTCTACTAGTGATAATTTGATTATTAGATCTAGAAAATATCAGTGGCGAAAGAATTTTGTATATTAAAAAAATAAAACCAAATAAACAACAACAACAAAAAGCAAAACAAAAAACAGGAAAAAATAAATATTTTCAACATATGTCCTCTGAAGTACTTGTGTGAAAATTTGTCTGTGGTGGTTGGTGTGTTTTTAAACTGTTTAAAAAATGCTTCAGATTTTTTTTGCAAAGTGAAAAACACACTGAATAGTTGAGATTGGTCTAATGTACATGATTAGATATATTAATCATGTCACTGTTAATCACAATGTCACTGCTAAGGAAGTAGCTATTAGCTACTGGATGCTACCAAATCAGTACACACTGTGGTCCTACTCTGGCCTTTATCTGGTTTCTGGGGGTCAAAGTGTGAATAACCTTTGAGCTGTAAACTACAAATTGCACCTATAGATTTTCTGGCTTACAAGAAAATAAATCCTGGGATAAATAAGAAAACACATACTGATTATCAATGTGTAAATCTTCTCTTACAAAATAATTTTGGAAGCTGATAGTAGTAAAGCTAAGAAAAATGTTTCAGATGCTTTTTCTATATTGTTTGTCACAGAAAATCTCCGTATAAATGCTGTCAGGAGACTGGTTAGAATGGCATTGTGCTAAGCTAAAGCTGTCTCCATGAAGTGGGACAATACAACTTTTGCAGCCACAAGAGTCTCATTAATGTTTTATGTATGCATGTTTATACTAGTCATACATATGCCCACACAATAATTTTAAAGATTTAGGTTTCATAACAGTTTGTACAACAACATCTTGTGGTGAAGTCCAAAAATGTTTGATGCTAACTTGCAACTGAAGTCTTTATCTGACATTGCCATTGGAATAACTAAATATGCCATGGAATGCAGTTTTAGCTCCAGAGACCATGTGCTTTTTAAATACACATCAGGTTTAGTAGTCCCTAATAAAGACAACATTTCCTATTAAATTTATAAATGGCTATAATGATTGTTACTTGGAAGGATTTTTGGCAATGACATGCAAGCTCATGGCTACTCACAAGTGCTCTTGTGAAATTTTTGTCTTTCAAGTTCAATATACTAGATTTTCATGTAAAAAAACCCCATAGAATGTACACAGATACACACAAACACATACAAAATACAAGAACACTTACAAAAATACCTGCTAGAATACCAGTTCATGAGGAAAATAAAATATTTTTTGAAGTCTGTGAACTCTGTGATAAAGTACTTCGGTATTACCAAGAAAAATATAACTATGAGAATTTTTATGTCTGCTTAGTTTTATTTTCCCTTTGGATGAGTTCATTGACATGATGTTGTAGTTATCTCCATCAGCAGTACTAACAGATTGGAAAGGCATTTGAGAATGTGGGAACGGGGAAAAGTGTCTGGAGAGGTGACAATGTGTCAGAAATCCTGGCTGCTAGCATGGCAGTGACCTCCCGGTTGTGACACTGCCCTCAGGATCAGTGGCGGTTCCTGTTGCATTAGATTAATGTTTTTGTTAGAAATGAGGGGTTTGTGATGTTTCTGGATTTGGATATAGGGTTTGCAAGACAGTTTCAGTTAATTTTTTTTATTCTTCAGAGACCAAAGGAAGAAAGGAAGTTTTGGAATGGGGAACCACAACTTTCCCCCGCTTTCCTACAAGAAGTGTAATGAAGAATTCCCTCCTATATGTTCTGTGGGCTGTAACAAGCAGGACTTCTAAGGATAACCCATTATCTGAATTTAGAAACACAGCTATGTAAGAACGTTTCTTAAGGTTCTGAGCTGGGTTTAAAATCAAGTGCCACCTACTTCATTAACTCCAGATTAAAAAGTACACCTCTAACACTTTATAAACATGAAGTTTCTTATCATGTGAAACAGTAAATAATGCGTAAGTATCACTGTTACCAATACAATATTTCCATATGAACAAACAGAGTGTACAGATAATGGAATACGAGGAATATAATTTGTTCAAACATACATAGAAATTCTAGACAGGTCAAAGCCATTTCCAGTATAGCTGGAGCTCACAATGATTCAGATGAGTGTTATGTTAGTATTCAGCATAATTTCCACACTCAGTGAATAGCATATTGCCTCAAAATTATTTAATAATTACAAACATTTCAGTGTCCATTGTTGTTTACTTAATTTCACTAAATAAAGGGAATGGTGAAAGTTTATACATACTTGGTAGCTGGACTATTTATTTTATGACTGCAAGCCTACTTAAATTCCAAATTTTAATGTAGGTTATGACAATAGTTTTCCAAAGGTTTCACTGAAACATTTTTTTCTGAATAACTCCTAGTATGTAATAGTATTTAAAATTATGATACCAGGCCAGCATTTGAATTGAAGCAGGCAAGGATTTCAGGATGATTTTATGGCCATCTGTGGTGAATGTTTTATGCATATTGTTCTTTCAAAAGTTACAAGTTAAGACTAGCTAATTGTAAGAAATGGAGGGATAAGAGCCTACAAAAGAGAAGGGAAATTCACACTATTCTTAACATATCCTACTCAGTACTATTCTTAACATATCCCACTCAGTTTAGTGTGAAAATATGCAAGTTTGGTTGTCATTGCAAAGAAAGCCTATTGATAAGGCCCAATGCTTCCAATATCAAGTAAATCCACGAGGAAAAACCAAACCAAAGCAAATCAAACCAAAAAAAAAAAAAAAAAAAAAAAACAAAAAAAAAAAAAAAAAAAAAAAAAAAAAAAAAAAAAACAAACAACCCAAACCCCTCAATAGTTTAGAAAAGTATTAAAGTTTTTTATATCATTTGCAATTTAAAGTGCTTACATTATTAGACATTCCTTCCACTACGAAAAATGATGTGGTTTCAGGAAAAAAAATAAAAAAGCTAAGGTGATATGTACTATAACTATTATTAGATTAAGATTAGATCAGAAGAATGCAACCAATAATGAGGTCACAGAGTATTTCCATATTCCATAATAAATGAATTTGATAATAGAGAAAAATAGAACAATAGAACAAGTTACACAATCACTTTCCAAATAAACACTGTGTGTTTTCTATATAAAACAACAACTCAAGCTGTTGGATACAAAGATCCACATGAATGCTTCAGTTTTAGCTGGGATCAGATGATGAATACAGATCATCTGGGACTAAAGTTCAAAGTGAAAAAGGTTGCTGAGCAGGTGAAATGCCAGAAGCTTCCCAAGCAGAGCTGACAGGCACAATGTCCAAGAAGATGTGCAGAGACACCCAGCCAAAGTAAGGAGCAATCAGAACATGTTTTCTGTTTGGAGGCTGAAGGTAGCTGCAGGATTCTTGGCTTTGTTTTGAAGTTTTCTAGATTATTGACATTCCTTTTTTCATCTGTTACTTCACTGAGAATAGAATTACATGTTCTGATGCATTTAGGAAAGAGGATAACACCAGTCCTCTGGCAGGGCTGGGAAAAATGTTTATTACTATTTTCAGCTTTTGTAGTAATAAAAATGAGTAGATCCTTGTGTGTGTGTGTGTGTACCAAGGTGTAAGATTTATTTGAAAATTTAGAAAAACCCAAACAATTAAGCAAGAGAAAATATAGTCTCATCAAAGCTTTCAGCTAAATTCAGATACCTTCAGACACAGATTTAAGTGACAACAAAAAAAGTTTAAAGAAGGGGAGTTTATTAGTCATTAATTTTGTCCAGGTCCTCTCGAGGTACAGTTTATACAAATCACAAAATGTAGAATCTTATAGAAATGGAAAATCAATTAAAAATAACTGATGATTTAACCTCACATTTTAATTTAATTCAAGAACCACCCCAAATATTACTGAAAGACTCAGTTTGCTAAAATAGTTTAATCCACTTTCCATTCATGTTATGTATTAGACATTATACACAAATGTTGATGTGAAATTATAATTAAAAAATGTCCTGTGGATGAAGGAAGTTGCAAAAGTGATGCATATCCTTCATCAGCTTTCAGATGTAAACCATTACAAGAGATTTATCCCTTGATAAACAAAATACTTCAGCCTCCAGCACCACTAAACCCAGAACATATGATTCTTTATTAATTAATGAAGTAGAGCTTACAAGCTCCAGTACCACAGTCATACATGCACAAAATAATGTCGTTTATCTTGAAATTCTAATTACTTTAGAACCATAATTCAATTAGTATTATTAGTTCTCAAGCACTATGCTTCACATTAAAACAAATTTTAAAAGCTAATTTGAATTAATAATTTGGTGCAATTGCTGCTAACATAGTTGTTCTCTGTGGCTGACCTTTAGATTATTGCATTTTAAAATGGAATTCTCATGAAAAGAAAAGGCAGACTAGTTCTATAACATGCTATTTAATCAACTGTATGTATTCATTAATTCCTACCAAATGCGAAACACAACTGTATCAAATATATATTTCACAAATTCATATTAATATAGGACATAATGCTATGTTGTAAATCTTCAGGTTGCACCAAAACTAGTTTTGAACTTTTAATATGTCTTTTTTTTATTACCCATTAAGGTTTCAATTTTTTTTATCACAGTTCCATAGAGATGATTTGAATTCATTTCAACTGATGGACGCTCAGAGTGTTTTTGACTGAATGATCAACTTTGCCAAGAACTTGCATAAGAACGTGGAGATAATGAATCTTTCAGAAGAGAAATAGGAGATTGAAAGGTACAGAAATTAAAAAGATTCTTCAGTGAATATTCCATTCTACACCTCAACAGTGAGGAAGTTTAATGGTTTGGCTCCTGTGGAAACTTAAGCACCTGCATCCATATAGCATGAATAATCCTAGCTAATGCTTCCACTGAAAAAGGGACCAAAAACATCTCCATTCCCTAGAATCACAAAATCATAGGATGGTTGGGTTGGACGGGATCTCTGGAGATCATTTGCTCCAACCCCCCTGCCAAGGCAGGGTCACCCAGACCAGATGGCACAGGAATGTGTCCAGGTGGGTATGGAGTGCCTTCAGAGAGGAAGAATCCATAACCTCCCTGGGCAGCTGTTCCAGTGCTCTGCCACACTCAATGTAAAGAAGTTCTTCCTTTTCTGTTTTAATTTATGGCTATTGGTCCTTGTCCTGTCACTGGGCACCATTGAAAAGAATCTGGCACCAACCTCTTGGCACGTGCCTGTGAGATATTTGTATGTATGGATGAGATCCCCTCTCAGTCTTCTGTTCTCCAGACGAAACAGTCCCAGCTTCTGCACTGTTTTTTAATAAGAGATGAATAAGAGACCCCTCAGCAGCTTTGTGGCCTCCCCTGGACCCTCTCCAGTAGCTCTTGTGTTTCTGGTATTGAGGATCCCAGAACTGGACTCAGAACTCCAGATGTGGCCTGAGCTGAGTAGGGGCAGGACCACCTCCCTCAACTTGCTGGCCACACTCTTCCTGATGCATGCCAGGATCCCATTGGCCCTCCTGGACACAAGGACACACTGCTGGCTCGTTGCCGACTTGTCATCCACCAAGACTGTCAGGTTCTTCTCCACAGAGCTACTCTCTCTACCCTGAACAGAGCAGAGAGACCTCTAGGCTGATGGCAGTGGGCACAAACTCCATTTGATCTAAAAGTTGTGACAACTACAGGTTGTCACAAGTGTTCATCACAGTTACATCAACTTTATATGGGAGGTAGCAAGTCAGTCCCAAGCCGCAGAAGTGCACTGCAGAGGCAAAGTCCTGACTTATGAGAAGAGACTAAGGTAGCTGGGCCTGGTGATTCTGGAGAAGATAAAACTGAGGGAGGATCTCATCAACACATACAAATATCTCACAGGCAGGTGCCAAGACGTTGGTACCAGACTCTTTTCAGTGGTGCCCAATGACAGGACAAGAAGCAATGGCCATAAACTAAAACAAATGAAATTCCACCAACATGAGGAAGAACTTCTTTACATTGAGGGTGGCAGAGCACTGGGACAGTGTCTGACCCTTTTGCATAGGTCTGTACTCACACTGTTGAGATGTGCTAAGTCATCCTCTAAAAATTGTGAGGTACCATGGCAGTGGAGGAACTGCTTTTTACACAATCCCTTGCTTCAAGAATTGTTAGTTTTCAAACCTTTTCTCAAGCTAAATGTTGTGTATTCAGTTTATTTTTACCTATCCAAAATATTTTCCTTTATTTTCAGCCAAATGTCTTGCTAAAACAATTTACCATCAGCACAAATCCATCGGTGCAGAAACACTAATATCAAAAATAGAAAAAAATTGTTGTCAGGGAGAATTTTTGAGACAGCAACAAGTAGACAAGATAGAAGGATCACAACAATAACTAATGAGCAACCAAGAATACATAAATTATACAGTATTACCTTTCAAAACTCACATTTGTTATGGCATTTGCTGTGTATGACAATGATAATAAAAGGTTTAATGTTTTTGTGATACTTTAATCTGAAAAACACTTCTTGAAATCTACATTATTTCTTCCAGTGGTGAAATTTGCTCCTGATTTTATCTGATTATTTTTCTTAAAAAGAAAAAAAAAGAAGAAAAAAAAAGATGAAGGCTTAGTAGAAAAGTAAATAATTTTCATGAAAAAAGAGTTCATTTAAATAAGTGCAAACACCTTTGCCCAGTCCAAGCTATTTATTTTATGTTAACATATTTTTAGAATATTTTTCGATTTCATAGAGTCATAGAATGGTTTGGGTTGGAAGGGGTCTTAAAGACCATCTCATTCCAATCCCTTGTCATGGGCAGGGACACCTTCCACTAGTCCAGGTTGCTCCAACCCCCATCCAACCTGGCCTTGAACACTTCCAGGGGTGGGGCATCCACAGCTTCTCTGGGCAACCTGTTCTAGCACCTCACCACCCTCACAGGAAAGAATTTCTTCCTAATATTGCATCTAAACCTGTCCTTTTTTCAACTAAACTCTTGCCTCTTGTCCTATCACTATGTGGCTATGCAAAAAGTCCCTCAGTTTTGTAAGCCTCTTTTTAAATACTGAAAGGTTTAAATGAGGTCTCCCCAGAACCTACTCAAGGTTTTTTTCTGGTTTATTTTCCCCCTTAATTCCTCAAGCCTTTCTAGAAAAAACATCATACTGCTTTAAGTCTCTGTGGTGTTTTCTTGCTAATTTTATAATTTTTGTCTTCTTGTTAATCTTATTTGATATCATATATTATTCAAGGTATTTGCATGCCAGCTATTTCCTCTAACACCAAGCATTTTTTTTTTTTTTTATTGCCAGATGATTGTGACAATACAGAATAGAACACTGGAAGATTGCAGTAAAAGCATTTGGGGATATTATTAGTGAAGTGTTTTGTGTTCTCTTTCTTTGCTTGAAGCTACAAAGAACCGCCTCGGAGACAGATTTGCCAGTTGTAGTCACACTATATCTTCCTGAAAGATGATAATCATGGGTTTTCAAAAATATTCTGTCACTTTTTTTCAAAGTTTTTATAGCAGTCACTGGAAATGAGACATCCTAAATTTCTCTGAAGTGAAATTTAATAGTTTATGCATTAACAAATAATAGTCGTAAAATTTCCCCCTGTACCCTTTGCGCACTGCTGTATGCAGGCTATTAATGTAGATGAAGCCTATCTCACTCTCAGAGACCTTGGTGAATAATTACCTTTCAGACCAAACTTGCCCTTTATAATTTTTTTATTTTATTTTTTCTTGAAAATTACTCTCAAATTACTTTTGAAGCAGATTTCGTTTCTTCTGGGCACTTCTGTAAATAGAAGTTGCATGGATCAAAGAGTCTTGAATTCAAACTGGTTGAGGTCAGTATCAAATAACTAATCTTGGTGCAGCTAACCAGACATTCTCTGATGTGATGGAAAAGGCTTGTTCACACTGCTGTGGCAAAATGTATTTTTATTACACATAAATATTTAAATATAGCAATGCTGCATTTTAAAGAGTTTTTAAACTCTCATAATAAAGACATGTATCTGTCATTTATCACCTATTCTTTGGTCATTTTATGTAAATATAATTATGACAGGGGAACTTAGAGTGAGCTAGCCCCTAAGACAGAGAAGTACTGCTCAGAGACTTAACGTTTTTAATGTATCTGTAAAGAGGGATAGGAACACCACGTGAACAGCAAATACCATTTTGCAACATCCTTGCATGTCCTGTTTTTTAGTATATACAGACAAGAATGTGATCCTCTGTTCCAGCTGTCACTTATGCCATGGACACACGGATAGGGGGCACTCACTTCTGTCCTTTGTTGTGCCCAAGCCTCCACATTTGACATCTCTCCAAAGGCTCAGGGTCCTCTACTATGGCAGGCACTGGGCATGGACATTCTCTCCCACAGTGCTGTCACTTCACTACCACTCTCAACTTACATGGTTGAAACTTGCATCATTTCCAAAGCAAATTACTAGTTATTACCTAGGTACTGTTTGCCTCCTGGTCCTCCTTCATCACACAAATTTGTCACTAGGATGAGGAATCAGTTACCATTTCAGTTGTGCTTCTCTGTTTTGCTTTTTATCTCTTTGCATTTAGCATCTTAGAGCAGGGCAGATATGGGCCAGAACTTTAGTGTAAACTGCCCCCAGAGCAATCATCCATGCTTGGTTTCTTTTCTCAACACATACCAATGTCTTTTACTAAATCAGAGCTGAGCAGACCCTTGAAAACATGGGGTGTGGGAGCAGACACAAAAAAATCAAATTCCCCTTTATATACACCATCTATTTTGAGCTACCTGTCTGATGTAGATGAGAAGATGTAAACTGGACCACTTAATACAGGTTTACAGCTTTACATTCCTACATCATTTGTAAAGTGGCTGGGGTAATGTGGTTAATAAAGACAACATATTTGTTTTATAAAAATAAATCTCCTAGAAGTGACCTATGTAGCAGGCTATTATTTTCTTGAAGAGACACATCAAAGAAAATACAAATAAACCATAAACTTTGCCTCAAGGCCCCTCCTGCTCTGTCACGTTGCAACTCTCAAGGCTGCAGGTAGGCTGCTTTGCCTACTTCCACCCTGCAAGGGTTCCTGTCTGAATCTGGAAAAAACCAGACCTTTCAACTTTTCTTAAAGCAAATAATCTCTGAGATAATGCCAGTCAGTTCTGTTTGAAGTAGTATGCATTCAGTTCAGTAAGGTTTGGGTATGAAAACAAATGCATGTAGTTTCTGTCTTGCCCATTTTTCAGTTGTTTGTGGTTTTTGTTACAATATGTTTCTGACTTTGTAAACCTGTGATTCCCTCTTTTGTTTCCCTCTCTGTCTCTCCTCCCCACTCATTCCCTCTTCCCTTTGTTGATAGTTTTGATCCTACACAGTTTTCTCTGCTTCGTGTCTGCTGTTTCAACAAAGCATCTCCTTTCTTCTCATTCAAAGAGGTGCTGCCTTCTGTCTTCCTCAGAAATCTTCGTTTCAATTCTCTCTGTCTTGTCCTTCCCACCTTCTTCCTTTCCAAACACATTCTATTGTTGTTCCACCCACATCATAACTCTGTCACCAAGCTCAACTTCTGCACCTTTTAATCTTTCTTACCTGAATCTGTTTCCCAATTCTTTCTGCTTCTTCCACAATGCTCTGTCATCTTTTACAAGATCATTAAATCTTAATTGTATATTTTCTTTTTCAGCTCCTTTATTTTACAGTGCAGACAAAGAGAAAAAAATACACCCTCAGAATGTGAAGTTTAAATCTGGAGAGAACAGAAATGTTTGCAGGAAAGGTGATTTCCAATGGTGTAATCTGAAATGTTGCACATTCTGAAAAAGTCACTTCGTTGTCTGTATTTTAGAAGGTGTTCTAACTCGTATTTTTTACTCCATTGCTTATGTAAACAGTAAAATCCAGATTCATGCATCATGGATTTGAATTGCCTATACTATACTTCTTGCCTTAGCTTTCACTGAAAGTTTTTTACCATCTCTACATACAAACATAATATTTTGTTGTATTTTTTGTGGTTTTGCTGCAATGAAAACGGAAGAAAATTATGCTCTGTTTTCTGAGTATAGTATTCTTTGGAGGATCTATGTGACTTCTGCTTTCATTTTCCTCATTTTGACTCAGAAATAGTTTTCTTTTTACCATTTAAACAGTAAGACACAAAGATAAGTACTAAGTTTAGATTTTCAATATTTTCTTAAATAGGCTCTTTCAAAAGTCTGAGAGAGAAAGTACTTATCCACTTTCATGGATACTTTACTCGTCAAAATGTCCATATATTGAGATCAAAGAAGAAAGTTTATTATGCCCTGGGGATGTCTTACTAAAGATTACCAGTATTGTGTCAGTTTCTTCCTGTATTTCAGTACATCTTTACTACTACAGAAGAAACGAAGCTTTGACTTAGCAATAGTCCACAGAAAAAGAGTTACTTTAACTATAAAATGAGTGTCTTGAACTGTACCTAGAAAGGTAGTAGAAGCTAGTGAAGACCCTTGAGACCAGGGGTGATATTGTCACTGTAAAAGGATGGATTAAAGCAGGGGAGAGGCTGTGGACGTTCTTAAAGAGTATTATACAATACTTGTAGTGAAGGGTTCTATATTAAAAAAAGGCCTTTTTAAAAACATAGCTGGTAAGTTGGAACCTGTTTATTGTTGCCGCGCTGCTGTGGACGCGCTCTGCCGAGGGCTGGGGAAAGACCCGAGGGCGCACAGTGTCCTGCACTGGCTTTCCCTGGTGGTACGGGGGCTGGCTGCCAAGCTGCAGCACTTCTCCCCCAAGTAGGGTTCCAGCCGTGCCTGGCTGGACAGTGCCGGTTCCTCTGCTGAGTAGGATTGCCCGGAGCTCGGTGGTCTTTGGCGGATCGGCGAGAACAAAGACCAAGGAGGGGCCTTTGTCCGGTATTTTCAGCTCTTTATTAGGGTAGGGCAGCAGGAGAGGGTCCAGGGAAGGGTCCGGGAGCAGGAGCAGGAATGAGGGTCCAGGTGAGCTGAAGGGTCCAGAACAAAGAACCCAGCTCAGGGCTTAAGTGGGGTTTATATAGGGAAAGGGAGAGGGAATACAGCTAAATAGGGGAACGGAAATTACAATGTAACCAGTGGGTAACCCAGGAGACAAGAACTTTCTGGAGCATAACCAAATACAGAACATTACATAACTGCGTAACCATAAACAGCAACCGAAAGGAATGATGGAATGGGTAACAGTGTCACCCTAACCAGAGTAGCTGCCTCAGAGGGCAGTGTGCTGAGCTCCCCTCCACCACTGCTGAGGCTTACATGCTGTGGCTTTAGCCACGCACACTGACACAGTTTATTGCTTTTATTCACTGTACACTGAGTCAAAGATTGAAAGATAAGTACTGAAACTGTGTCAGTCAAAGGAGATGAAATAATTATAAGAACTTTCTTTTTTTTAGTGAAACCCTTTGAAAAGCTTTGAAACCTTCCTTTTATGTACTTTTTTTTCTGTTTTCCATTTTAGTTATATCAGCTAAAGAATGTAGAAATGGCAGGCTTGACTTTTGAGTCTGAAGTAAGTTAGAATCTCATTTGGAAAGCCATCAAAATTATAAGAAAAAGTTTAAAATTTAAGAGATGCTTTCTATGAATTTAAAGACCGTCTGCACAACATTTCAAACTACTTGCAAACACTGACAAGGTCTTGCTAGCAGGATACTGAATAATGTCTCTGGCACTATTAATGTCCAATGTACATTCAAAATGGGTATTAACATTAAATTTCTTGTTTCCATCTATGGAAAATACTGTTAGAGAAAGAAGATAAAAAATATTGAAATGCAAATTGCACCCTTGAAATGAAGGGAAGAGTTAATTAGAGTCATTTGAGAGTAATAAACACCGTCTATTTCTCATCTATTTTTTGGCTGTTTTGAGCAATGCTTTGCTGGAAAAGGATGGAACTAGCATCAAAGGTTGCCAATATAACTTTTCCCCTCTAGTGGGAACTCCAAAAGTCTTTTCGTGTACCTGAGGCAGTGATCACCATCTTTCTGCAACCCTAAGCCACCACTTCCAGAACCCTTTGCTCACAGGTGGAGCTGTTTCTGTTGCCATCTACCTCTCTCCTTCCCAGGAGGGAAGGTGATGCTCTGCATCAGACAAAACAAAATCTTCTATCAGATATTTTAAATACCCCAGAACTCACAATCACCCGGAATTTCTTGCCAAGACATTGCAGTACATTTTTGACTCACTGGAGGAAGGCAGAGTGGAGGCAGAAGAAACATATGGATGTAAATTTCAGTGTAATTCTCTGTTATATATTTGTTATACTCTGGCCTTCTCTGTGGACTTTCTAATTAATTCTTTGAAAAGTTGTTCATTTGATATTTTCTTCCTACGCTGTAGTTACCATTACTTCTGCACTATTAATTATGGATTATGCTCAATGTTCTGATAGTGGTTTATTGAGAAGAATATTTTTTTTATCATACAAGAGTAAATATTATGTAGCCCATATAAAATTCATGCAATTTGCTGTGAAAAGGCTTGTGCTTTTGAAATGTAAAAATTTTCATGTTTTTCCTCCTGAAAATACCTTCTTTTTAGTTTTCTAAGAGAGAAAACCAGAACAATTCACCTTTAAAATGCCAAAATTGAATGTTTCACCTTTCATTTTCCTTTCTGGAAATCCTTTTTTGCCATGTTTGGCCCAAACTTTTTGGGCAATGAATTCATTTGAATTTTTATGCAAATAAATTACTATTTAAAAAGTGCCATATTTATTTCAATATGTACTTTTTTTCCACAAATTTTTGGACTCTCAGGTAGGCTGTGGACTGAGCATGGAAAACATCTGTTTAGAGGTCTGTGGCAGTCTGCATTCCTTATTCCACGATTTTTAGTCTTTTTTTTTTTTTTTTTGTGTGGGAAATGTAGAATTTGTCATAATGAAAACATCCTTTGCTTTCTCTGTCTGTTATGTGCAACCTCTTTCAATCTTAGCTGTTTGACCAGCAGAAATTCTATGGTTTGGTTTTTTTCCTTGTAGCATTCTTGGGAATAGCAGCCTTCTTTGGCAGATGTACAAAGACAATCGTCTTCTTCATTCCTCTCCTATTTAACTGTAATGCTGCCTCTCCTCCATGCATTCTGCCCTGTTCAAACTTCACATTATGTAGACTGCTTATAAAAAGCTAATTTTATTTTCATAAGAAAAAGAGAAGCAGTAATGATGACTGTTTCAATCGCAGTAAACTGACCCATACCCTTTAAAATACCTCTAAGTGAAAACTTTTTCAGGACAAAAATATAATTCATTTCTTTGTTAGAAGTTTATTAACACTATGTATTATCTACATGGTAAGCATAACAAAAACAATTTTAAAAAAGAGAATTTAAATATAATTTAAACATAAGAGCCTGAATCAAATCTTAAATTCCACTTATACAAGATACACTTGAATTTAATTCCCTCAGTGTTTTCTAATAGTATTCCAATGAAGGTGTCACTGTTTTTTCTGGCTATTGCTTTAATAGATTTTTTTCCTTATTTAATGAAATACTACTAAAAATAGAGTTTGCCTTATAATTGTGCTTCTTTTTTTTTCTTTTTTATAACACTGAATATTTCTATAATACTTTATTGGTTACATATTTATAACTTTTGTATTTAATGTGCCCTCTTAACTTTTTAAATTTTATTGACTATCCATTTAAAGTATATTTCTGTTAAATACTATTTTTATCAGATTCTGCTCATATGTATGGATAGCAAAATTATGTACAGTTCATTTATTCAAAATAAATTTAGTCCACCCTTAAACAGCTTTGAAGCATCACTATTGTTTTAGCCTGTATACCTGCTTAATTTGTCAGATTCATTTTGTTTCTGGACTGATTTAATAAACATTATTATCAAAATCACCCAGACAAAATCGTTCCATTCAAATAGTGAACTGATGTGGCAGTAATGATATGCTTGTCTCCTTTTGTTATAATGTTTGAATATTCACTTCTGTCCAAGAAGTCAACAGAGCAAAGATGGGTAAGAAAGAAGAAAGAACTGACTAGGTCTTGAAAAATTATAACGTGTTTTGTAGTACAACCTTTATTTACTTAACTCACAGACTCATAAAATGGTGTGGGTTGGAAGGGACCCTAAAGACAAACTCATTCCAACCCCCTGCCATGGGGCACCTTCCGCTAGACCAGGTTGCTCAGAATCCCATCCAACCTGGCTGTGAACACTTCCAGGGATGGGGAAGCTTCTCTGGGAAACCTGTGCCAGGGCCTCATCACCCTCATAGGTAAGAATCTCTTCCTTCTCCTCCTGTTTATTCCCCATGTTCCATGTATTTGCATTTAAGTTGGGCCCTGATGGAGCTGACTTACTGTCTAGAGTGGCTGGAACTCCTTTGTACAGTTCTTCAGGTGTTCCCCTGCTGACTTGTGATCCCTCTGTAGGGTCTTGGTGTCTATTGCTGTACCTGGCATCAAACTGGTAGAAGTGGGAAGGATTGAGATTCCCCTTCCCCAGAACTTTAGTTCAGAGCTCTCTTCACCCATTGGGAAACCTAATTTCTTTTCATTCTCTGAATACAGATGTTCAATACTTTTAGTAGCAAGAAAACCCTTCTACTTTAAGATGCTGTTCTGTTCTGTTTTGAGAACTCCTGACCAGATGGGTGGGAACTTGTGACTTGTCAACCTGTTATTAGTGGTGGTCTTTGTAAGTCATTGTCTGACAGACAAAAAGTAAACTGAAACTGAACGGGGCAAAAGGGAATTTTTCAGTAAAGCACAAAAAAGAATTTTTTAATTGTTATATATGTACTATAAACATAGAAAAATAATGGTGATATCAAAGAATTGACATCTCATTTCATGTCTTCAATGCCTTGACAGTAAATTAGGAAAAAAACCCCACAACTTTCTGTTCTGTCAACAATCAGACAATTGTCTGTACTATTCTTTTTCAGATTTCATATCACCTGCTATAAATCACACACAACCACTGCTGTGAGAGTCTCTGGTTGCCTACAATCAGACTCTTCCTTTAATGAGCTAACAGCTCTTTCAGGATTTTATTTATTATCTTCTTTAGACTACCTTTTACCAATGTTATTTAATATCCATTCAACTACACATTGAAATGAGGGGAAAGAAACTCAATGGGATGTAGGAGATGCTAGATAAGGGTGTGTGCAAGTGTTCATACCTCTGTATGGCCCCCTATTTTTAATATCTATAAAATACAAGGAGTTTCCCTTCTCCATAATCTACCTCTCTCTTTTGACATATTGTCACTTTGTTTTACAGTCAAAATGGCAGACACTTCGCAATTAGTGATGTTTCCTGGTACTTCAGAAATCTAAGCCGTTAGGATGACCTTTACCTTTCTTGGAAATGCTGGAGATGTGGCTTTTGTTGTGAATTTTATCTATGTTAAAGGGTGTTGGGAAGTAATTTGTGGCATGTGATGAGTTGAGGTGTGGGGTGGATGTTCCTTGAAAAATACCTGCTCTCTATGAAGTGCTTCCCTTCACAGCTGATTTAGGCTAAACTGAGCTGCATGTTTCTTATCTCCAAGCTTATATCAATTCATATTATTTCATAGTGAATTTCCTGAAAAAGATATAGACAGTAAAGGATATCTCTTCTGTTGCAGAGAAAAATATTGAGTGGCCAAGGTCAGTTTTTCTATACAGAAACCTCTAGGAAACCATGTTAAATGGACAAAGAAGGAGCAGTTCAGTACAAATGTGTCTGGAACAAAAACTCCAGAAGTAAGGGGACATTTTTTTATTCCAAGTAATAAGTATTTATCCTCTCCCTTTCTAATTTTTTTTTCTACTGTGACACTTAGGAAAAAAATTGAGACGTTTAAGACGTGATTTGTGTAATCTGCATCTTATTAATGTATCTTGAGATTTACTCAGCAATAAATCAAGCATTGCAGGCTGTCATTCCTCTTTTATCACTTCTACTTGTTTGAAGGTTGCCATTAAAGTTTCCTGCTCAAGCTGTGTATTTGTCAGCCAGTGGTTGTCTGTGTGTTGTGCTTGGTGCATACACCTCTAACTTACCTCTGTATTTGAAATATACCCAGCGAGAACTGCTTTCCAGTGCTTTCTATTTTTAGCCCAATTTTCCATCTGCCCTGTCAAGCTGAGTGGTTGTATAAACAATGATATATTTTCCCAGCTTGGCTTTGACTCTCAATTAAAACTCAAATACAAGGCAAAAAAGGATATTTACTCACTTTTATGTATCCTGAATGTTCATGCACTCAAAGTATAAATTTTCTGCACAGTTCCCTATAAGTAGGCAAATATAAAATATTAGTTCCTGTAGTTTCTGAAGTATCATAACTTCACAAATCTGAAATTTGCTTGTAGAGTGGAGATGTTGATAAAGGTTGGCAGGACTAGCCAACCAATGTATATATGCTTTTCCTCCTCTCCCTGCTGTAATCTTTCTACAGGAAGAAAGATCCAGGGGAGTAGCAGAATTTCTAAAACCTGCAGTGGATTGACTAGTTTTAGCATTTTAAAAGTTTTTGTTTTACTCAGTGTGTTCTTTTAAAAGGAAGATATTTTTAAGAGAACCATAAGTATTAACTATGTTTTTGCTACTTTTGATCCTCACCTTGGCTGTTTGAAAATATGAAGCAAAATGAAAATGCAAGAAGAATTCAAGCATGAAAATGTCTGCTATTTCTGTTTAGCACGTTAAGGCCTAACATCATTATCTCCTTTGTTGCTTTTCAATATTGCACATATTCTTAATACCTCATGAGTTATAAATTTAAAAGGTTTTGATCCTCTCTTCATCTCAGGAGTCTGAGCAGGAAGTGACTTGAGAACATCCAACTTCAGAGTCGTTGAGCATGAAAGGTCGTCCTGTGAGGACCATGCAGAGCATTGAAAGGGCTGGTTGAGAAGTCACTATGCCAGGAGTGCCAGAGAACTTACTAGAAATACTGATAATGACAACACCTCTGTGTTATCAACACTGTTTCCAGCACAAACCCAAAACATAGCCCCATAGTAGATATTATGAATCAAAATTATCTCCGGCAGAACCAGGATGTAAATGAACACAAATGTCTTTAAAAATAAAAGTACAGATATGAAAACATTTCTTACAGCTGTTATCATTCTCACCATTATAATATTATATCATAATATTAGATTGTATATAGCCTAGGAGAAAACAAACCTTGTCAGCTCAACTTTTATTTTAGGCTTCAGAGTTCTTGTTGTGTATAAGAAGGAGGGGAAAAAAAAAAGTGAAGATGTATTAAATAAACTAAAATCATAATAAAGAATCATTTAATTCCTTTAATCATCTGGTTGTTGGCTAGAGCAAAAAGGCAAGGCAGGGTTGTCATTAAGCTTATGGCAATGATCAGTGAAACACCTGAAAGTAAAAGTAGCCACCTGGATGATGTTCTCTTTAAATATGTAGAAGGGGACAAATGTATTATTTCTTTTTAATGTTTTTACTATTCTGCTATGAAAACTCACATTGTTTGTGAAAATAACTTTTATTTTTAGGCTTTAAAGATTCTACTTCAAGCACTTTCTGGGTTCAAAATTTAAGTAAAAAAAGGGGGAAAAACACTTTGTGTAGTGGTAACATCAGAGAACTAGAATATAATGCAAAATTATACTAAAAAAGTCCATGCATGGTATTAACACAGGATTTTAAAAACCTTTTAAAATAGGCACTTAAAAATAATTGCTTTCCACTACATGCAGGTACTTAGCTCACCTTGTTATGTTTTCCTCTAGTGTGAAAGTCACATGAGTGACTCAGATTTTCTTTTAAACATTTGAAATAATAAGTTACTAGAAAGGGCTCTTCTACCATCCTGCATCTCATGCACATTAGAGGAACTTGTTTCTAAAGACACTCATGGCTTCTAGCTCTGACTATGTTGAATGAGAACAGATTATGAACATTTAGATACCTTAAACCAGATTTTTTAATTTAATGAAGTAGATTAATACATCAATCAAAACTTTACTTGGCTGTTTTATGTACATGTTGATCAGTTTATTTTGCTTTATTGGGCTGCAGTATGGTGTTTCCACATTAATATGTATACAAACAACTCTAGATGCTGTTGTAGGATATTACCATCATCAGACCACCTAAAGCTTGAAAGTATAAGCTCAATATTCAAAAATCATCACAAAAGGAGCAAGCAGATCTGTAGTGATGTATATATGTAGTGAGCTTCATTTGATCTTATTATTTGACTGAATTTTGGAGATTGAGGGACAGGTTAGTTATATTAAATTATTTTAGGATTGATGACTGAGAGCATCTTAATTGTTTCATTTTACACTCCTAAAACACTAATTTTAATTTCAGATGCTCTGTATTTTGATTTTTAATTTACTGTAATAAAGCATTAGACCAGATATTTTTTGCAGTGTGAAAACAGTACAGAATGGTTTATGGAAGTCTGAGTGTGTTCCATTGTTAGAATGTCATGTGAAAGATGAATAACAGAGATTTATTTTGTTAATGTCATGAGGTAAATAAGATAAACAGAAAGGATTGTTTTGATATTCCTCCTTTCTAATTTCTGTTCTAGGTTACATTCGTTATGTACAAAAATAATTTGTGAGATTATTTCAATAGCATGGTTGTTTGAATGCTTATAGACCTTTAATAAAGCAAAGTATTAAAAATTCTGTTTGATTTACCTAGAGAGAAAGCTGTTAGTGTATTTTTATTGTTAACCTTTAAAAAAAATTGAATGCAAGAGGAATTGCTCTAGAAGCCAATTTAATTACAAATCCTGAAGTAAAATAATTAAGATTATTTAATTTCTCCAGCTGAATTGACTAATCTCTTAGGAAGACTTATTTTTTAATTATTTCTAGCATGTAAAATGTAGAAGAAATGTAAAAGAAATGTAGAAGAAATGTAAAAGAAGTTTTCCGAAACCATGTCATGTAAACAATGACCTACACTCTTAAAAACTGAAGCAAATGAACCAAACAGGTCCATGTGTTTACAGTACTGGTTGATTTGTGTTATAGGGACATAGGCTAGAGGGTAGCAATGTAATTATATGTACATTACTTATTTCCTTCACTGCTCAATATCCCACCACCAGAAAAAAATCTCAGGAGTTTTTCCATTTCCTTTTTGAAAGCAGCTTTTGAAGCTCTGTATGTACATTCTGTGGTGCAATTCATCATTTCTTCTTTTTATCCTATGTTACACAGAACTGATGTATCTCAAACCGGTCAGGCAATACTTAATACTTTCCACAGTGAATTCTGTCACACTGGAAAAAATCTAGGAAGCAAACATCAGCAATAAAAAGGTGATTCTATTTGCCTATAGCTGAGGTCCTCCTTGTGGTCTCATAAAGAGATATTACCTAGGTAGAGAGGGAAAGGGAATGTCTCAGTGCCAGGAAAAGAAATTCCAGATAATTCTGGCATTCATTACCTTTCCTCATGTGCTGTCTTGCTCACAACTGCATTTTACTTCTCATATGTAGATAATAGTGTACTAAAAGCAACATTTAGACCAATAACTGCTCTACAGGTTTTTGTGCTTTGTTTTTAATTTCAAGTTCTGATGTCATTATTATTACAGTCCACTTCATAATAGATTTAAGTTAATTACTACAATTTTCCTGTGCCAAAATTTGAAGAAAAGAAAATGGCATAATAAATTAAAACTGTAACGACAATTCTCCATCACCTGCAAATATGGGTATTAGAGTGATGTTACAAGTAATGAAACTATCCTTGAAATAATAAGATAAAAAGCAAAACCTGGATGATAAAATTGACTCAATATCAAATCATCTGTCATTGGTGTACTGATAGAAGCAGGAGGATTTATTGATTGTTTTTAATGCACACAAAGGCACTATGATATTGAATCTGAATACATTATATTTGATGAAAAAGTTGAAGAAGTTCTGTCCTAGAAAGTGACATTACAAAGTATCTTTTTCTCTCATTTAGTAGAGATCATCAGATAGAGACTTACCAGAACTTTTATAGTGCTTTTGAGATTGTGTGCCAAAGGAGTGTGCTGATAAATGTATATTTCTAACTTTTCATTGAGAAGTCATATTACCAATAAAATTTATTTTATTCCAAAATCTACGGCAAATTCAGATTATCTGAATGCATATAACAGCTATCCATTTGAAGGCGTTTGAGGCCAGGTGTACATTAAACTCAGTAAGCACCTGTAGATTCGTTTTTATATAGAGTTCGTTCTTTAAAGTTCGTTTATTTGCAAGGAGATATTACTCTGCTGAGTCATCTGACCTTGGAGAAAAACAGCTGTTGATTTTCCTAACCCAAAACTATTTCATTGCAACCTCTAAATTGCTGGCAGAATTTTGAGGGTGGACAATTCTGGATGTAAATGGAATATGAAATAGCTCATTTTCTTCTGTCACTCATGAATTTATTTCTTCAAGTTAAATAACCTTCCTCCCACAAGCATACACACAGATACAAACATGCACCTGATGTATCTCAGTGTGTAATCATAGGTGAAAGGCATTGCTGGTTCCCACGGCAACTGCAGTTCTGTATGTTCATTAATCTTTTTCTTATAAGTAGTTCTCTTATTAATCAGCGCAAAAAACTTCATATCATATCAATAAGAACTCTAACATTTATAGATCTTAATACTTTTCTTCTGTCCAATCAAAGAAATACTGCTTTTCACAAGTCCACTTGTTCACTCTAAAACTTAGTATCAGTGTAAGATTATTGGGGCTGTTGTTGAGCATTGTTATTGTATGCTGCATCTGTTATTTGAACACAGAGCAAAAGGTTCTTTTTCCATCTATTTCAACAGGCTCAACTCTACGGGGTATTTTTCTCTCTAATAGGTGATGTTTATTCCATTGGTACTTCTGGCACAAACCTAAAACACAAAAGAGCCAGCATGGTTATTCTTTTCTCAGAAACATAAAATTTACGGTAGAGAGAGAAAAGAACTGCAAATATTCTGTTTGAGTTTTTTTAAAAGGCTTTTCTAATGAAAAAGGAACACAAGTTGCAATCCTTCCCTGCATCACCACGTAGGGTCTGAGCTTGAACTTCAAAAGGTATTTGCCTTTCACGTCTTTATTCTGCTGTTTGTAGAGCAAAGGTGGTACTGTATTTTCCTGGCTTAATGTGTTGTAAACGTTAAAGTATGAGGTGTCTATGGCTCCATTGCCAGAGCATGAGAGTATTACACACTTTAAACGGGTTTTTTCTTCAGTATTTTATATGTAGACATATATTCTCTATGTGTGTGTGTATATATATGTATAGGGCAGTAGTGTCTTATAGCTTTTCTGTGCCTATCCATAAACTACTGATAACTCAAGCAAAGATAGAAGTTATCAGGAGTAAACCAACAAAAAAAAATAGGTCTGTATTTGTATTTTAAAAGTATTGTGAATGGAAGAACACATTTATGAAACAATTCCAGCATTTGATATGAGACAGGAAATTCTATTTAAAATGTAGTTCAGACATAGGGAACAATGAGAAACACACAATACAAAGTGACATTATTGTTTAAAATACAAATGAAGGGCATTTCTAGCCTTTTCTGTAACTTAAAAAAAATGTAAGGGCAGCACAGAGTTTTATATTTTTTTCTTCTGAGGGATTCAAATCTTATTAAGATTTCGTCCTGTATAAGGAAAGTGCAAAACTTGTTTGAGATTTTGAAAGAAGGATATGTAGTGTTTGGTTCATTCAGAAATTTCATGGGTATGATTAGGCAATAGACATGCAGACAAGCATAAAGATATTGTAAATGGTTGTGTTTTCTCTTTATAGAAGAAGCATCTAAGAAGCATCTGTTTCAGACTCTCTTCTCAAAAGACCTTCTAACCAGTCTATGAAATCACTGCTACAGGGCTGGAAACATCTTGTTTACAACTCACTATGAATTAAACATACTGATTATGCCCAACTAATACATTTTCCCCGAAGACTTTTCCCTTTCACAGTACACATTAAATGATTAAACTTAACCCCTTTATGTCTGCATGTTAGCCTCTACTGTCATTGCATATAAAACTAAGTGTCTCAATAAATTAATATTTGTTATCCTAGGTGAAAAGTCAACTCGTACCTGGAAAATTCCTGAGCAATTTTCTATTCTTTCATAAATTCTTGTAGCATTTCTCCTTTTTTTTTTCTTCCCTTCTATAAGGGAAATATTGATATTTTACTGAGGAAACCTTTCCTTCCAAATATCACTGAAGTTTCATAGACCTAAATTCAATACCGCCTCAGGCACCTTTGGGTCTAAAAAGTTAAAATCCAAATAAATCTAAACATGTTTTTGTGTTTAAGTAAACAACAGTCTCTTAGGAGGAGGAGGAGGAGAAGAAAAATAGATGGAGACTAAACTTTAAATTCAGAAAATGTGTTGTATATTTATACAATACTCTGTTCAGCAGCCATCCACTAGAGAAAATAATATTTCCCTAGTAGAGTGACTTGCATTCTTGGGTAGTTTACAGATTTACTGCTCTTCCAGGGAGGCTGAGATAATGTTGACTGTGATTGTGTCCTGAGCAGGATCCTCTCAGGATGTCCAACCAAATAAATCTGACCTCTGTACTCAGCAGCTGCCTGACTTTGGCTGCCGGTCCTCTGTCCTCCACTCTGCACTACATTCCTGCCTGCATCTTATCAGCCCAAACCTCTGCGCCTGCTGTTCTGATAGGTTTGATTATCTATCTCCTATCTCAGCTTGCCTAGTAGAAGTTATGACATGATTACATGCCTGCTACATTTCCAGATTTTTATCTAGTATTATATATGCATCAGTTGTCAGGAGTGCAAACTGCGTATTAAGTGAATTTTAAATCAGACTAGTAACTCATGCACAATAGAAGATTTTTAAAACAGATTACACTGTCGTTATTAAATATAAGGTGTGTAAAAATTTCCTATCTAAATGAAAAACATTCTTCATTTGTTTTAACCCCTCCCTCCTCCATATTGTTTTCTGGAAAGAAACACTTTTCTATGAATGTTTCACCTCATGCTAGAAAATGTTTATTCCTTATATCTGACAATAAATTCCCATATTCCAGCTCATGTTTGTTGACTTTTTGCTATTTCTGTGTACCTCTGAAGAGGATCTGCCTCTGTCTTCTCTGCATCCTCTGGTCAGACAGTCAAAGGCATTGATAAGGAAGGTCTGCCTCCAATTTCTCCTCTTAAGGCTGAAGAGGCCCTACTTCCTTAGCCTGAAATTATCCAGGTCAAATGAATCATTCAAAGAATTCTTCTGAGCCATAGACTTGGAAGTTTTAGGCTTAGAGAGTATTCAGCCACACGCTTTTGTATCACATACTTCTTAGATCATTATCCTTTTTGTTATTCTGAGTAACTTAAAGGAGAAAAATTATAAATATACTGTAAAAGGTGGACAAAGGTGAAACAAAGCTCTTCATCTCAGCTTATTCAATTCTGGGGTTCCTAGAGGAAGCACTGAGGGGAGAATATACCTCAGGTACATCTAGCTTAGCAGAGTTTATTCTTCTAAGTGTCAGTGCAAGATCAATGGTTGATACTAAAAAGTTACAGCTCTGGACCTATTTCAAGGAAGTTTTAAATTGTTAATTTTGTTTCAAAATGTAGATTGTCATTCAAGAAGACAGTCAAATAACTGTTGCACTTCAGATGTCTGCATCTTGAAATGTGAGCCACAAATCTAGTTACTTGAATAGTTATGCACTAATACAGGAAAGGAAATGTTGAATTCCAGCTTTATGTCACTTTTACGTAGATTGTTCAATAGCTACTTTTTTAATGGGCTTTCAATTTTCTTTTTAAATAATTATAAATCAGTAATCTTTGGAATCAGCCTGACTCAAGGAAGTACATTTAAGTTAGAAATGTTTCCCTTCCAGGAAGAGTAGAATCTATGGCAGCCAAGGTCATTCCAAATCAACAGAAATAGCTGAAACTACATGTTCATAGACAGCTCCTGAACATTGCTGAACATTGTGTGTGTCCTCTGTGGCACAGGTGAAACACACAGAAAGGAAACATTTTTTTCCTTATATCTCTCCTCACATTATTCTTTCCTTCTTGCAAATTTCACAATTCAATAACTGGAGCAGTTTTTCCGTGTTTGCTGCTGCCCTAAAGGTTTTATATCCAGAAAGAGAAATGTTATGGCAACAAACTCCTAGGTCAAGTCAAGGATCTTTCTGCTGTTCAATCTTATCTCTTTCATCAACATTTCCCTGATTTTCTTTGGGACATATTTTCTTAATGAAGTTTTAAGACATATGTTCAGCTACATCAGAGTTTGTTTCATGTGGGAATTTTGCCTTAAAGGTATGCTTTATTTCATTTAACACTCAGAGTTTTTCTTTATGCACTTTTCTTGCTATATGTACGATAGATGACAAAAGAGGATTTTATTCTTTATTATTTCAAATGAAAATTGACCAGAACACCACCTCTTGGTAAACAAATGCTTGCCCACCTCAGTTCTGACCATCTCCTGATGCATCTTTAAAGCCATATCCTACCCCTGGGTAGCTGGGAGAAGCGCTCAGCACCTCCCTCTCCACTTCCCTCCTTTGGAAGCTGTAGCAAGCCATGATGCTGTCCCTCAGCCTCTTTTTCTCCAAACTAGAAAAACTTGTCGTACTCAGCAGCTCCTCGTGGGACCTGCTGTCCAGTCCTTTCCCCAGCCCTCCTCTGGACACATCCAGGGACCCTCACATGCTGCTTAAGCCACGGGCCCCAGAGCTGCTCACAACACTCAAGGTGAGGTCACACTAGTGCTAAACACAACAATTTATTTTGGAATAAGTTTTGGACAGGAAAATAACCCACACTTCCAGACTAAAAAAAAATCTATAAAAAAATCAATTTTAACAAGTAGATTTGTTACTTGTTTTTCCTCCAATTTAATAATATCATAAATCAATTTTTTAATGTATTGCTTGAAAGGATATATGAAGAGTGGTCTATCAACTAGGATTTACTTTTTGAGGAAAATTGTTTATACCAATTTTCAGATGCTCTTTAGAATGTATTCTAATTGTATTCAAATTATTTAAAATTAGTTTTTAAAGAAAACTTCCCTTTAACAGAATTCTTTTCTTATTTTTTTCTTTTAAAAATTTGCAAATTAGCTTTGAATGCAAGAGATTTTTTTTACTATTATTATTATTATTATTATTATTATTGGTTAATTGGTGATGCTGTAAAGGCAAACTGATAAAAATGACACCTTGAATTTTAAATTTTTTTGTAAATGCAAATGAAGCCTGCAACTGAAGAATTAGGGTTGTGTTCTTCCTCACTGTGAACTCTGCTAACCACACTTATGGGGGGATGCTTCAAAAAATGACACCTTGAATTTTAAATTTTTTTGTAAATGCAAATGAAGCCTGCAACTGAAGAATTAGGGTTGTGTTCTTCCTCACTGTGAACTCTGCTAACCACACTTATGGGGGGATGCTTCAATAAGGTGCTGAAGGAACTCACAGACTGTGACAGCAGATAAATCTGTTAAGAACGTTTTCTCTTAAAAAGTTCCTGAGCACAGAAAAAAGTAGGAGGGAATATAAAATGTAAGGAATCTCTTCACTTCTCTGGTTGCTGAGTATAGAACTTTGGTGTGAGAGATGTTTCTGTCCTGAGAACCTGAGATAATGCATATGACAAAATGGTTCTGATTTTAAAAAACAATTTTTAGATAAGGAAAATTTTTAAAAAATCAAATAATTTTACTGCAGTTTCAATGATTCTGTTATTAATAGATGAACTCTGCAATAGAACAAAACCAAAAATTTGTGTTAAGTTATAAAATGTAAACTTATCCAGAACTGCATCCTCTAACAAGAGAGTGAAATCTACATAGCAGAAATATGAAACAGGGGAAAATGTAGGATCACGGCCTCATAAAAGTAGGATCCATATTTTCAGAGTTCTTCTTGAAAGAATCATAGAAAAATTTGGGTTGGAAAAAAACCTTAAAGGTCACCTAGTTCCATGTCCCTGCCACTGATAGGAAACCTTTCAGATTGTTCAGGGCCCCATCCAACCTCGCTTTGAGGATTTTCAGGGACAGGACGCAACTGCCACAACTTCTCTGGGCAACTCGAATGAGTTGGGCGCAGGATCATTAGGGTTATTAAGGGATTGAACACCTTTCATACGAGGAGGAATTGAGAGAGATGGGATTTCAGCCTGAAGCAGTGAATGAAGGTGTCATCCTCTTCTCAGCAGTATGCAGTGACAAAACAAAATGCAATGGCTATAGACTGAAACAATGAAATTTCATATGAATGCAAGGAAATATTTTTTTATTTGCAATGCTGATCAAAAGCTGGAACAGGTAGCTCAGAGAAGCTATGGAGTGTCTGTCTATGAGAATATTCAAAACATGACTGGACAGTGTTGCCCATTTTTCACTGTAAAATAGCTAGTTTTCTCTGTTAGACAGTCTCAAGAACAATTTCTGTAAACATAACTATGTTGTTGTAAAAATTATCTTTTTACATTCTTTTCCCATGGACACAGATCCTTTTGACGGACACTTCTTTTAACCAATATAGTTAGAGACGGAAGTGTTAATTTTCTCCAATGATCTGTGATTTCTAAAAGTGTATATAAGAATTAAACGAAAGGGGTTTCCCCCCTTTCCGCCCTTGCTCTGAACACATATTCGGACTCCAGCTCTCATTAATTCTGCGTCTTCGGCTGATAAGCCGGGATAAGCCGTAATAACAGGCATCCCGGTAATAGGACAGAGTCCTGGATAACGTGCTTTGGCTGACCCTGCCTGGGCATGGAGTTGGACGAGCTGATCTGAAGAGATCCCTTCAAGTTTCAGTGATTCTGCTTCCACTTCTACCTCATCAGACCAGAATATGGTATTGAAATGGTTTATTTTCTTTTGGGTAAAAGTCACAGAATCATTAAGAAACCAAAACACAAAAAATCAAATCCCATGCAAAACAAAAACAAAGGGGAAAAAAACCCAAACAAAAACAACAGACAAAAAAAACCCTATTCCTGGGCTTAAATTATATCCCTTGACGGATGTTGTAGTACTTCCTCTAAGATTCCTGTTGGTCCTGAGGGTAGCAGAGGAATTCTGACAACAGTTTTGTCCTTCACTAAATGCATACACAGCAACTGTGCAGAATTGTAGCACTTTTGAAAGGTATCTTTACATGCTCGCTATCTCAGTTACTACCCTGTAGCTGTAACCAGAGGGCAGGAGAAAGAGACTGGTATTTTTAAGGTAATACATTGAGACATAAAGAAGTTTTTCAAATGTTCAAGATCACCTTAGAGCCTATATAACAAACAACTTGTTAGAAAAGCTAGAATCTCATCCTGAAGACATTATGTGTTGTACATGTAATATAGCAGAATGAATGGCAACATTTTTCATCAATTAAATATATTTTCCTTTTGACGTTAGACCACTATACACTTTAATGTAATCATTTTAATTAAATGGAAATAATGGCATAATCCCTCAGGGAGTGTGTACTTTGCTTATGAAGTATTCCATCAAAAATATTTGAAATCTGAGCATTTTTCCATCAGTAGATGTGAAGAACATATTTAAATATGAACTCCTAGAGCTAATGTGATTTCCTGGCTGAGTCAAAAATAGCAGGATTTTTTTGTGCAGAGACAGGATGAAAACAATAGGCACAGTAAATTTATTTGCATATAAAGCTCTCTTGCAATTGTATATCATAATTCAGACTGGTTTGTAAGACAATCTCTTGCCTAAATTGCACACCGAGCATTACCTTAGGAAATTATTTTGAATTTCCTTGAGATCAATTTATTGTGGAAGAGAGGATAAAGTTCTCACTGTACCACTTGTTTGTAATTCGACAAATTATTAAAAATTTAGCTGCTATTTTATGTAATGATACAGAAGTCTAAATATAACATTTTCTAGTTTAAACGTTGTTGATAGGGATGTCAAAATTGTAAGTCATGATACTTAAAGACTGCTAGAAAACAGAATGCTGAAGTTTGTAATAGAATTTTTTTGTGTTAATTTCTATATACAAAAATTAAAATTTAAAAAAATAATTTGCTTAAAGTAGTAATTTGGAAGAATAAGTTTCCAAATTATTTAAATTAACCACAAATTTAGAAAAAGTTTTTGTTCTTCTAAGTTGTTTTGCAGAACAAATAAGACAAATCTTGATGTAGAGAGTAGAATGCGTTTGAAAGTGACTTTCAGTACTTGTGATGACTTTATGATTTCATTGAATTATTCTGTATAAACTCTGAACTGAGACAGAGGAAAATGAGGATGGAGGACCACAGATCTCCGTGGGTGGAATCCAAACCACTGGAACCAAACATCACTGGCTCATGGTCCTGTAACTAGATTCCATCTCTTAAACTATCAAATTTTCTTTGAAATACTTAAATATTTTGTGCACAAGAAAGTGACAAGGATAACAAACGTGGTGGAAACTTTTTAGAATCACAGAAACATTTGGGATGAAAGAAACTTTGGAAGGCTGTCTGACACAAGTTCCCCCTCAGAGCAGGGTGAGCCTTAACAGCTGCAGATTCTTGAGGGTCATGTACAGTCAAATGCCATGTATCTCCAAGGATGGACATTCCACAGCTTCTCTGTGCACATTTGGTTATACTTGAACTAGTCCAAGGTATTAGGAAATTCAACCAACTTTAACATATCATTTTCAGTGCAGCAGGAGCCAATATGCTGAAGACACAGGAACATAATATTGTAGAATTATTTTGCAGAAAACGTATATTAATGAAAGTACACCTCAGCACCTTGACATGCTGGACATTATTAAAGCTTTGATTTGTGTTTGGCAACCTAATCCACTGTGGGAAGTAACTAGTGTGCATTTATTGTGTCGGATAAAGAAAATAGGAATCTATATAACTGATATGAGAGAGCCTATTTGGTATCTCTCCTGTAGTATTAAAAACACACACAGACTTGTCAAATGCTTGGTTTTTATCTTGCATGTGGCTTGTCTTTGGTTTTTTGGGAAAGTTTTGCACACTGTTGTCTTAAATATAACAGTTTTAAGAAGTAAAATTGCCCCACACCCAGAAAGCCCAAGTCTTCAGTCTCAATAATTATGACAATAACAATACTGTTATTGTCAATGTAGACACAGAGCAGAAAAGTAGTGCAACTAAAGAGACTATCACCAAAGATTTTGATGAGTAAAACTAAAACAACACAAAATTAATTGTGCTTTATTACTGCAAATGGGGATCTCAAATAGGGAATAGTCTCTGAACAAAGCCTGATGAAGCTATGATCATATTTGCCTGATGGAAATGTCTTGTGATTAGGAATGATGCTTACTATGCATTGATTACAGTCTGTGTTTAATCAATGCTGTGAAAAAGAAAAAGAACAGATGTTCCTTCAGGATACCAATAATATATGGGGCTTCAGTCCAAGGCAAAGAGAATTGGGACTATGAATTACATGGATGACAGTAATTCCTTTTCCCTCCTGATTACCTAGGTACTTCTCTTGCTGCTTAGCATTAGCAAGTTTTTCATACTGAGCTTCCTACTCTTTCAGACATAACATTCAAGTAGCAGGTTGTTTGCAGGGTAAGAAGGCCCTGGAGATCCTGTCTTTGCCTTTATGTATTAGTGTAACCTCTGCACTGAGATTTTAGTAAAATATGTTAAGATGTTGTGGTTTAACTCCAGCCAGAAATTAAGTACCATGCAGCCCCTCAGTCTCTCCCCACTGCCACTCCTCTGGTGGGGAGGAGAATTAGAAAGAATAGATAAAACAACAATCGGCCCCTTTCCAGGTAATTCCTCCCAGTTTATGCATTGGGCATGATGTTCTATGGTATGGAATATCCCTTTGGACAGCATGGCTTAGCTGTCCTGGCTATGCTCTCTCCCAGCTTTTTGTGCACTTCCTGACTAAGAGAATGGCACACTGAGAAGTCCCTGATGTAGGGTAAGCACAATGTGGCTACAGCAAAAACATTCATGTGTTATCAACATCGTTCTCATGCTGAATCCAAAACAGAGCACTGTACCAGCTACTAAGAAAAAAGCAACTCTGACACGGGCAAATCCAGGACAGACACCTGCCCATACTTAAGAAGGGTGAAGTTGTGAATTCCCTGTTTAACCCTGGATAGGATTTATTGATTTAAGAGGCATTATATATTAATCCTCTATCTATGGGTCATGTTGTGATCCTGTCTTAGGTTTCTGTAAGGGACAGCATTCTTCACATACTCAGGTAGTGTTTCTTGGTGGGTAATGTCTCTGGCTGACAGGATTACATCACTGATTGTCTTCTTGTTACTCAATGTAGGTGTGATTTTCAACACTCCTTTAGACTGTGTCTTTTGTCTACACAGTTAACTTGTTTGGACCATTTTGTGTTTACAGTTTTCAAAGAATCATTACTGATTTCAGCAGTGAATTTCTCTCTAGATTTGTCTACTTAAAACTGGTGTCTCTGGAAATTGCAGGAGGATGGGATCACATTTTATGTGAAAGCTCTAGCACCTCCTCTTAGTACTGAGTCAACAGCTGATCATCTCTATGCGTGCTTGGGATTGGTATATTTTTAATGGGATATTTGTAGCATCCCATATAACATATATGTTATGGAGTTGAACCAACATTTTCAGACAGTTTAAGTAGGATTTAATTTCCTGCTTTCGTCAGCATAACCAGAACCAATTTCTTTTGCACAAGGGATGCAGTTGGAAAAAATACTTTTTATTTGTAGAAAAATACATTTAAAAGTGAGAGAAGTATATTGTATTAAATTATTTCTTCTTCAAGCCTATTTCATTATATTTTGACGGTTAAATTTTTTTCTTTATATTAAATGAAGATTTTGTTGCACTATCAAATTATTTACCTAATGTAATACATTTAGAACAACTTCTGAATGTTAGTGCCTCTAAATATATAACACAAAATATCTAAATATTAATTCCTCATCCAATAACCTTAATTAAGCATAATCTTGAATATTAGTGTGAAAATATTATTTAACAAATACACCCTCACATCTTTGAATTAATTATATACTCTGTGTGTACTTAGCCTGTCCAATCTATGGAAAGTAATTTTTGTCTTTACTCAGGCTTTCCGAATGAGACACATATTAGTATAATGGGTGTCATACTGAGATGTTAATGGCCTTCCTGCAGGTTTTCTCTTTGTGGATAAAATACTTTTTTAAACTTTGCATATTATGCCACTTTCTTGCTTTGAAGTGGGATTTTTCTCACTGGGGGAGACTTTACAATATGTTGTAATCAAATATAAATGCATTTAGTTCTTATTCATGGTTCATAATTATTAAATTATAATTTTAAAACATCTCTGGAAAGCAAAAAATCCTCCCACACCATTTTCCTTGCTTTAACCCAGGGGGAAAAAATAAAAATAGTTCTATGCAAAGTTCCAAGGAGGGTTAGAAGACAAACCTGTTAGACACATCAAAGACTGCTAAATTGCATTACAAGACCAAGAAACATAAGAGGATCATTTGTTGTGGAAAAAATTCTGTCACAGTTCTCAAGAGACATCATTTGCTCTTTCCATCTGCTCATCTTTGCACAGCTTGGCCCTTGCTCCTCTAATGTGACTTTTGAAACCACAGACCTGTTCAGTGATGTTTTTTTCCTCTGGTATGTAACCAGCTAAAAAGGCTTTGGAAATAATTTCAGGGCTCTGCAGTGATGCCTGAGCTGGCTCTGAATGGATTAACTGTGGGTTTGAGAACAAAATAGCTGTACAGGCATTGAAGTTCCCCAGCAACACATGAACTCCTCAGTTCAAGTATGTTAATTAGCCTTGTAGAGAAGCAGTGCTAATTAGTCTGTATGAAACGACCCAGTACTACACCTTCTGGGACCTGACATTCATTTATATGTATGGTATGGCTGTTTTGTCATACAAGGCTTTTCATATTTCTCTCTAGAGTGGTGTAGATCATCTTACAGATTTACCGCATCCCCTTCTTCTTTTTTACACTTTAATTCTTTCTTTTTTTTCCCATGTAGCTGTCAGACGCATCCAGACACCCTGCATGCCCTTTTTGGTTTTCGCTTGAGTCTGTTATTTCACTGCAAAAAAATCTTAATTTTATCATGATCCTGTTTGTTTTCTGTGTTTCTTCATCAGGTGAGGACCATTTAATGTTCTGAAGACCACTGATCATTTTTTTCACCAATAAAAGCACTAAATAATTGAGAAGACTAATAGGCAACACCATTGCTTTGCTGTATCCTAAGAAGGATGGTACTCTAGGGACTGCCTGCAGTATTGAAAGACTAACAAATCTAAAATCAAATTAGGGAAAATAATCTTTACCAAATGTTGAGCTCTGATACATGTGCTCACCTTGCATAGTGTGTGAAGTGCTTGCTTAAATCAAACTATTTCTGTGTTTCACCTGAACAAATACTGTGCAAAGAAACACTTGGAAGCTATTTTCTAGTCTAAATCAGTAAAATGGAATTCTTAAAACATCTGGAAATGTTTATGAGTTACAGACTCATATTTAACTAAATCTAATGGAGAATATTTTGTAAGATTAATAAAGGTTTTTACTCTTTTGCTAAACGCAGTAGAGTCAAAAAGCCAGATAGAAACAAAGGAGAAGGTCAAACAATTTCTTGAAAGCCTTTTCCCTGTTCTCAGTTTTTCAGGAACCCTGCAAGTAGTCCAGTATGGGCCAACAGCCCATCATGGACAAACTGACATGCAATCAAATTAATCCCTAAAACCAAGCCCATATGTCTAAGAAGTTAATCATCAATCTCACCAAAATCCACAAAGAAGGAAAAGATCCTTTATAGCATGATTCAGAGTAGCATCCCAGACATACAGATATAAGTGCATTCTGAACTAGTTCTACCAAGAGAAAGGAATAAGGTATTGAATTTCCAAAGCACACTGTCACCATTTGTTGATAATTCCCCACGATTATACATGTTCATTTACCAAAAATCTAACTTGTTATGTAATCAGCTTTGTAGAAAAATCTTGGTGGTCCTGGTGAACACAAACCAGCAACTTGTCCTTGTGGCAAAGGACAACATTGTCCTTCCTGTGTTGTTTAAGGTGTATTGCCAGAGGTGTAGGGAAGGGATCATTCCCCTTCATTCAGCCACACTTGAAGTCCTGTGTCCATTTCTGGGTTTCTCAGTGCAGTTTCTCAGTGGAGACAATCGAGTGAAGGACATTAAGAGGATTAAGGGACTGGAACAGCTCACAAATGAGGAGCAACTAAGAGAGCTGTGAATGTTTATCCTAAAGGTACTATAAAAATATATAAACATCTGAAGAGAGAGGGAAAAAAAGACTCATCCAGGCTCTTTGCAGCAGTGTGCAGTGGCAGGACAAGGAAAAAGACACAAATTGAAACACAAGAAACTCAGTCTGAACATAAGGAGAGACTTTCTACCTGTGAGAATGACTGAGCACAGTCACAGGTTGTTCATAGACGTTGTGGAGTTTCCCTCCTTGGAGATATTCAAAATCCATTTGGAATTGGTCCTGGGCAACTGGTTGTAGGTGGCCCTGCTTGAGCAGGGGTGTCCTTCAAAGTTAATTTTCAACCTCAACCATTTTCTGATCCTGTGAAATTATGACCTTAAGGTAATAAACTCACATTTGCCTATCTGAAGAGAAAATAGAAATAAAATCTAATTATTATTCTGCTGCCCATTAATCTTTCTGGATGGAAAAAGCGCTTAAAAATTTATGAATGCCATCAGCAACAGAGAAAAAAAAAACATATAATCAGGGTGGAGAGGAAAGGACTTCATGAACACAAGTTTCATATCTCAGCTGTGTTGTTGCTTTGTCATACAGAAGTATGAAAAGCCTCCCAATAGCAGCAGTTCTCTCTTTAAGAAACAGTTATGAATGGCAGTCTACAGACATATTGCTATTAAGAGTGCCTCAAGACCTGTCATGAGTGATCTCATAAGGCTCCCTTCCAAGGTGCTTCTCTGGAAAAAAAATCATCTACTTATATTGTGTTAAAGCAAACAAACCTGAATGTACACATGCCATGTTGCTTTAAAACTCACATATGAAGAAATCTTCTTTCACCTCAGTTTTTCATGTTTATTCAGGGTTAAATCAGTATCTGTTGTGTTGACTTCTCAAAATTCAGTGATTCTATTGTTTTAACTCTTCTTCTACCTAAAACTTCATTAAATCCATCATTTTATTGAAATTAGTCTCTGTCCAAGGCAGAAAGGTTGGAAGTAGATGATCTTTAAGGTCCCACCCAATTCAGGCATTTCTGTGATTCTATGATTTATGAACATAAAAGACAAAAACTCTTCACATTTTTGCTTATTAAATCTTTGTATATTACATTTCTACCGAGATTCTCTTTATACGGATTTTTTCCATCCCAGTATGGCATTAGGTTCATAATTTCTTTACTTCAGCTTTCTTAATTAACAATGCACACTTCAAGATCCTTCTCATTTGCCAAAACTATAATTCTACAAAAACATGTCTTTAAAAAATCTTTACTATCCTCAGTATTTTTTATTTTTCTGACAAAATTTTAGTGCAGTTTTTAAGATTTTTGCTGCTTACGTGATAGTCAATTAAGATGTTTTGTGACTGAACAAAATCCATTAGGTGAGTTTTGCAAGTAGGATGGATATTGTTTTTTATGACTGAATCAAATTTGTACAGCTGTTAATTTATTCCAGAATATTTATTGTCTTCCCAGGCTGTACTTTCCTATTATTTATATGACTTATTCTAGTGGGCAGCAGTAATTAAAGCTGTTTTGTCTTGATTTACAACATATAAATATCCTCCTCCTCTGGAATCTACTTAAAGCCAAAAATAATAAATCAAAAATTGTTATCAATTAACAGTTTATTCTACAGTATGTAATGAGAAAAAATTGACTTCTTACTGTTAATTGCTAACCCTGGTGACAAATATATACAAAAAGTCCTCTTAGCAGCTTAATATTGGCATAGGCAATCAAAGCCATATCATGATTTCTTCAAAATGCTCAGAAGATATTTATGGATCTTGTACTGATGTATAAACTGGGTTAAAGAAAATATGCTGCATATATTGTTAGAAATATACAGTAAAAAGAGATTGCTAATTGCTCTTAATAGATAAAAGTCTTGAATATAGGCTTAGAGTATGACACCTTTATGAATAGATATTTTCCTGAATAAAATTCTCTATAGACTGTTTATTTTTTTTCATTTATGTTCATAAATTATTTTAATTCTCACCCAGTTGAAAAATAATTGTTTAATTCAACAAGAATATAAAATATAATCTTTGTGTATGGAAAAAGGAGTTTGCATCTTTTAGATTTTAAATTGGTGGTAGTGAAGAAATATACTCCAGATCCTAAAAAAAAAAGTGAAAAAATTTCAAAATCATATAAGAGTAGGAGGTTTCTGTGGGCACACTCTCAGAAGTATTCCATCAATGCTACTGCTGACAGAGGTTTTTTTAGTTTCAAGTTAAAACGGCTGAAGCTGAAATAATTGTTCTATGAATTATTTCCTCTGCTCTATTTGATAAAATAACAATGTAAATATTAATCAGTAAGTATTTTTAATGGAATTTACATGAATATTAGGTCATTTTTTATCAGCTATCACTGATTCTAATATTTTAAATAAAGAGACAAATATTTATGTACTCCTTTCTCCTAACAAAATGTGTAGAGAAAGAAAAGAACTGAAAAGAAGTGTAGATTTCTTATCTATATTTTACAGTATTGATAGGAAAAAAACTCTCCCCAAAAGAGCTGAATAAGGGTCTGACTTCCAGGCATAGTAGTCCTCTCCTTCCACCAACATAAGTGCCACTCCCAAATGGAACAGAAAATCTGATTATCCTTGTGGGAGAAAGCCTCTGAGGCCATTTTGCCAGGCAAATCCCACAGGAAGTCAATGGAGAATGGTTTGGCCCTATATATCACATTTTAAATGTCAGGTAAGGGGACAGGAAAATGCTTACATTTTGTGGTCAATCACCTCAAAATCTCTGAACTCTCCATAAGGAACATTGAATATGTTTTTGAAAAGTGTTCACTAGGATATACTAAAGTGACAACACATGTGACATTAATATGAAGAATGGCTGAAAACCATGAAGTTAAAATTATGGCATTTACTAAAAAATTTCCTGCAGTTTCAGTAAGTAAATTGCTTAAAATGTAAATATACAAGTATATAAATATTCCTAAATATGTGCGCATACATATACCAGCACACAGATATAAATTAAATACAATGTATATATAAAGCACACAAGTAGATATAAATGTAAGTATAAAAAATATAAGCATTTTATAAGTAAATTGCTTTAAAAACTACCAGTAAAAAAAAGAGGTTGTTAGGAGATACTAAGCATATGGGTTTACAGTAATTTAAAGATGATATTTCAGCCACAGAATTTTATAATTTCAAAATGAAGAGTGATCTGTTGTGAAGGGTTTTACTGGAGTTAGTCTTTAGTTCAGAGAAGAAAATCGAGTAATAGACAAATGCTCATGAAAAATTGGATGTTGTTTTCAATTTTGAACAGAGTGTAAGAACACCAATACACATTTGGGATTTTTTTCTCGTCTTTCTCCTTTGCCCTTCTTGTGGTGGCATATTTCTGTCTTGTTACATTTAATCCTTTAAATTTCTCTTCAGTATATGTGTCTTGCTGCTAGATTTTTATCCACCTACATGGTTAAATAGATAAATTGCTAAATCCTGACATAATAAGAAATATAAGGCTAACGTTTTCATTTCCGTGTACAGTTCAGGGTTATTTAACCCCAGAAATCAGAAAGCAGATATATGCAAGTCATTACCTATGACTTTCAAGACATATTGGGAAGCTGTCTCTCGTGTATTGGCAGCCTGGGTTATTTTCAGACATTTCAACATGTTTTCTGCCATTCTGTACTGATGTAAAAAAGAAATTAAGAAAATAAAAAGTGGGGGTCTTTTCATAAAGAGTTTTTGAAAGCAATCACTCTACATTGCAAATTAGAATTGGGTCCTTTTTTTAATAAAGGCATTCTAGTTTTGTGCTGCACAAGATAAATATATTTTCACCTCTGCAGTCATGCTCATAAGCAGAGTTTTAGAGACATCATAAAAAGTTTCACACATAGGACACCCAAAAGTTTGTTTTGTCCTTATGCTGCAGCACAATTTGCTCTTGGTTGGATGTATTTTTCATTTCAGAGCAAATTACTTGAGGCAAGGTAGTCTTTCAGGTTTGTTTACTCCCCTCTCATTTCAGTAGCACAGCAAAGTTCCAATGATGGGAATGGTTCATGTCAGTCAAGGTGATATATGTGGTAAGCAGTGTGAGGGTCTGGGAGGAAGAAAGGCAATTATACATAGGGAATATGAAAACACCCTCCTCATCCCATCTGCAGGCAGTAGAGGAGTGTGGAGGGAGAATGAATGCTTGTACAGAAACAGAGCAGGAGGCTAATTGGGATATAACAATTCACTGCAAAATTAACTGGGCTAACACTGATTTGTATGGTAGTATTTGATGTGGGAGTTTGAGATTGTGTCCTCAAATAGTGGTGCAACATAATTATTCCAATGGAACATGAGCTATCACCTCGGATATTTTCAGGAAAGCACACTGGTTATAGCAGAGTGGATTTGTTGTGCCAGTCAGGAAAGCAGTGACTGTCAAGCTTTGCTACATAAAATATTCAACCTTAGTTATTTAACAGTTTTGGCTTAAATTATGACAAATTGTAACTCAAATGTTGCCAAAGAAGAGCACTAGAGAAGACTAATGAAAACACACACAATAGCATAGAAGAGTGTTTGGTTGCATATGTATACATGCAGGTTATGTAAGACTGCACGTATTCTCCTGTGTGCAGTCAGCTCTACTTACTCTAGGCCTACCTCTTCAAGCTTTGGACTAAAAGGCAATGACCCTACTGAGGGTCAGTGTGCAAGAATTGTATTCTTATGTACTTCTGTCCTGCTCAACTTCTGTCCTGTTGTGTTCTACTCATCCCCTTATGCTGCGGTGCTTGTGCACTCTACACACTTAGTACAAGAAAAATATAGCACTCAGAGAAATTTTATGAAGGATACAGAGTTCTAAATGGATCCCACTAGGAAAACTTAAAAGCCACTATTTCTCCCTGAACAAATTAAATACTGCTTGATAAGTCATGTACATATTAGACATATAAGGAAAATCAGATTAACATTGTATATTCCATTAAGTCATTTTCTTGTACATTTTTTTACCCAGTGAGATTCTACAGAGAGTAAGAGCTATGGATAGGGAACCACAAAATGTTCATTCTTTTAATCTATAATACAAATAATTCTTTTACTTCTAAGTCACTCTGTGCTTTACAGCATGAATTAATTGAAGAATAAAATTATGGCTTCAAGTCTGACATTGCAAAGCATTTAATATTTGTATAAGAATGCAAACTGTAAGAAAAAGCATAGAAGTACCATATTGTATCAGCAATTTATTAAACTGAATGTATTTTAGCATTACCCTCTGTAACAGGGACATCTCTTTTCTATCACAGCTCCTGAACAAGGGTAGAAGAGAAATTCTGATTTTGAGTTAATTCCTGCTGAGCGCACAAGCAGATCTATACACTCCTTATCCTCTGTCTCCTCTGCTGTAATCAGTTCACATAATCAACAGGTCTTTATATGTTGATTTCTACCTTTCATGTTCTCTTCCCTTCCTTGCTATGCACCCTATCAAACCTTTTGCATATCAAGGGTGTTGTGGTAGGCCAGCCATCAAACCTTCTGTAGTAATTAGCTAAATCGATTTTTTCCCACTGGTTGGAAGTCATATTCAGTTTTATTTTACCGCAGTATACTCTTTAATGGTGTTCTTTTGAAAACATAAAGTATTTAAGTTTGATTGCTTTCAGATCTGACTCAGTTCTCACCTATGTTGCCATTTTAACCATTCAGGCACACTTGTGTCTGAGAAAACGCAAAGAAAATAATGACTTTCATCTTCAGTGTATGTCAGAAAAAATAGTTTATTCTTTTTTTGTGTTTACATATAGATATTGTCCTTAAAGGTCCAGTAAGTGCACAACTGGCCCTTTTAATATACAGAGAATACGAAGAAAGCTCAACATGGATGCTCAGCAGATAGGCAAATCAGTATATAACATGTAATTCCCTGATGAACAATACTTTCTTGGTAAAAACACAGCTAAGGACATGAGTATTCACCTTGGACCTGTTAAATCAAACTACTTTGTCAGTGTATATAGTAAGGTTTAGATAGGAATTATGTGTTGCCATGCAGTAGTACCACTGATGTGGGCCTGCCTGAGTTCTGCCGACCTCAGATCATCCTCTCTAAGGTCCCAGTAGATCAGGCTGGTATTATTGTGAAGGAGTCAGGGCAATTCTGTCAAAAAGTATTGCTTAATATTATCTTGTGCAAAGCACTGTAATACAATAACAAATACTAATAAAATTAAAAGAAACATTTTAGATTTCATAGCTCAGACTTGTTCCTAGTGGTGTCTCATCTTAGCTACTTTATGGGTGTGATGGTGAAGAATGCCACTCAGTACTTCCCCATGGAAAAAATGACCTTAATTAATTTTGGTGGAGAACCACTTCCTTTCTCTACTTATGCTTCTTTATGCCTTTTATGGATACAAAAATTGTCACAGGCTTTCAAAATCAATTCATATTTAATAAACCATGAAGCAAACCCATTATATATAAAGCTGATACGGAAAAAAAAGGACCTTGATTTCAGCAGGTAGGTACTTCCATTTCCCAAACTGCTAAAGTGATCAGAATGAAAAGGGTTTAGGACCTTTCCTGTCTATTAAACTTGAAACCCAAAGATATCTTTATTTCTAATGTACTATTTCAAGTAATATAGACAGGGAGACTGACTGTGTTTAAGTCAAAGTTAACTTCAGTTTAGCTATTTGGTTTTACTTTTTATGTCACTTGTTTAATTTCTCTCACTGAATAAAAAAGCATCATCTGCCAGACAAAGAATATTGTTGAGCTAAGGAATTTGCTCGAGGTGCATCTTGTAGCACAGTAGTAAGTGCAACTCATCCTGTGGACTGACTGAAAGCTTTCATACTTCACATAACTGGAAGGAAAAATAAAGATGAAGAAAAAATAGTATATGCTGCTGCTACACAAACAGTGTGGTGAGCTGTCATACTTTCATGTAAGATAAAAGCATACAGATGGATATTATGACTTGCTATTGATGGATGTTTAATGGTAAAACCAAGGCTGTAAGATCATACACTTTTTGTGCTCTAATAACAATTCTGTTTCTCCAGAGGCTTCCCAGTGGTAGTACAGAGCATTGTTTTTTTTTTGTGGCAGGAGGTGACTTGCTTCTTGTTTTATTTCATCTGGATAAGATAGTAAAGAATATAAAAACTATGTTGACATGTTGTGCAGTAAAATTTAGTGGTGACAGCAGAGTTTCAGAGATTTTTGCATTTTAAAGAATTTAGACCTTGCTGAAATTCGCTGTCAGACATGGGAGTTACAATCTGTAAACAAGCTTGCAGACTTGGCCCACTGAGGATTGCAGATGGTCAGTGTTTGTCAGGATCAAGTATATGAGTTGGCTTTGGTTTTCCACTACTTTGAACTTCCATTCTCGTGCTTTGGCTGTTTTCTGGTCTTTCAAGTTTTCACTCTGATTTGGATACTTGTTTTTTGTTTAAAAGCTTTCATATTGATCCTTCTTCAGTTCTATTTGAAAGCTCAGTAGGCCTAAGAGTTGTTTCTTTGAATCTTTTGACCAACCAGACTGAGTTTTCCCCCACTTATATTTAGTAAGCTATTCTTTGATATGCTTTCACTCTGGCTCCAGAGATTGCTTCCATCTTTTTCATTCATTTCAGGCTGGTGAAGAAGTTCCTTTTTGAGTGCACATTGCCTTAGCTGTTGTGAAATGGATAGAGCCAGCCAAATAGTCTCCATTGGTTGAAAATCATACCTAGTGATCCCTCTATCTTTTTTTTCCTTATTTTGTTTTTAAATCCCAGACTGAATAAAGGTATATTTATTTTTTTTTTCCTGAGGAAGAGGAGACAAAAAATACACTTTCTTTTTCTTAGAATTTATTTTTAAATGCAATAAAAGCTCTGCTGGTCTGTCTTTTGTTGCTATTGAGGATACTGTTAAATACAAAACCAGCCATTAGTGCTGTTGTGTTTGTACTGTAGCTTTCCTTCAACAGTACTAGCTGAATGTACCAGTCTAGCTTTTAGAATCAAATTTAAAGTGTTGTGCCCCATTTAAAAGACTTGATTTTTCATCAGATCTCTAAGTCGGAAAAAAAAAAAATACTGGATAAGAAAGTAGTATAGAATGCTGTGGGAGAATATTTATAGACCTCAACATCAGAAGAATGATATTGCCATGCAAATAAATAACAGTTATAACTTTTCAAACTGGGTGTGATGAATTTAAGTCATTGATATATTATGTCTATTTTTATTGTAAATTTAATCAGTGTAAACCATCACAAATTATGCCAGCTGTGATTTACCAAATTGATTTAAAAATCGCAACATTCTGACTTTGAATGACTGATTTCAAAGCAATTTTATTGTTGTTGTCTGCTTACTGGCTAACAAGTGACAAGACACCTCTTAAATTTTAAACAATAAATTAATTTCTATTTGCTCATCTGTTCTACCTTCAAGTATTGTGTTGAATAAATAGCATTATTTCTGACATCCTCCATATAGACAATTAGTCTTACTGTTTTCTTGTAATTCCACTTATCCACTTGTAGCATGTGTATTTGTAATGCCTTTCATAGTAAAACTTGTCAACAATATGCAAAAGACATTGTGGATTAAAAGCTCAACATTGTTATGTACTATATTGTATGTGTTGAATAAAGCAGATTCTTGTAGGGTATAATCAAGGGTAGGGTATAACCTTGTAGGTTATCTTCAATGTTCAAAGAAACACTGAAAAATGTACAATGTATAGGAAAAAAAAGAAAGGTTTTTTATTTATTCCTAGTCTTAAAATCTCTTACTACTCAAAAGAGAACACTGACAACATAGGCAGAAACAGTTTGGAAGCTGTTGTACCCATCCACTTCCTCAGTGCTGGATTGCACTGGATATTGCTGGATATGCAAAAAACAAACATGAAAACACCTGGAAATACAATGTTGTCTCACAGAGAAACATGCCAGTTGTTTCAGCTCCTCCCACCTCTATCTGTTGACAACTGATGAAAAAAGGAAGACAGCTGAACTATGGGTTTGTTGAAGAACCTAATCAATCGGAAGAAAAAAAACAGACAAGCAAGTACTGAAATGTTTACATAAGAATAAATAAGAAATAGTCAGAAAAATCGACGTTAGGTGGAAACCGCTGCTGGAAAACACTGTGATGAGTGGTGGGCAGATGCATGGGAGAGGTAACACTGACAGGGATTTGGTGTGAAGACAAAAAACAAATATGCAAGTAAACAGGAGAGCTGATAAAATAGAATGGATTCATAATTGTATGGATGGAAAGTTAACTTAGAACCTTTGTGGCGAGTCCACAGAGGAAGGATGTAAGTACAAAATCACTAGGAATCATAGCTGACCAAAGACAGGAAGAAAAGATCTCACAAATTTTGGAGGAAAAAAGTAGCTTTTGACTCCAAACTTGATGTTGGATATAGAAACTGGTGGTGACAACAACTGTGTGCAGTGAGCAAAAGTCTGCTCAGACAGGACAGATTTTAATAAATTAACATCAACAAGCTTCATGTGAAGCATTGGGAAGTTATTAAAATCCTGTGCACATTTTGGCTCTCATATATTTATTTTGTCAGAATAAAAGACCCATCCTCACTGTATCCTGTATCAGATGTTTCATGGGCTTTCTCACAACAGTGTTTAATTAAGTTTCTAAATCTAATTGCTGGCTTCATGTAATATTTCCTCTGGTGATTTGAAACGTGATTTTTTTTATCATAACAAAGGTTTGCAGGTTTTTTTTCTTCTTTATATTAAAATTATTAAATGTTATCTTCCATTTGAAAATTGCAAATGCATTAAAAAGTGATAGCAAAAATAGAACTCTTAGAACAGTGTATGAGAATAGTAGTGATTGATGGTGATGATGACGTTTGTGGGACTGTAGGTCTAGTCCATTTGTTTAAAATTTAAGAAACATCTTCCCAGAATAAGCATAAGATGACAGATTTTCTCAGTTAAGTGTCACTTTTGTGTATGAAAAAAAAAAACCTTTTAATTTCACAGTTATAATAAAAATGGAATTTGAGGCTGAAATCCACTTTCCTTTTAAAAGAGTTAATATTTCCTCATTTGGTTGTTTGGTTTGTTTTTTTCAGTATGTGTTTTCCCAGCAAGAGAATTTCATATACCTATAAATTTAGTGTAGGAAATTTTAAAGGAAACACTGGGAATTTATAATATCGACAATAAAATGGAATGAACATATCCCAGATCTGAGCTGTCTGGGCTAACTTCTGCACCTGTCAAACCTACAATAAAGTCAGCAAAAGCTTCAAAAAAAAGATCAGTTTTCATTTAGGCACAGGAACCTTCTAAGGCCATAAAGGAGCAGGAACAAATAGAAAGGATAACAAGTAAAATCCAGTATTTTTCATTTTCAAGTTCACTGCAGTTCATTTTACAGACAACTGAGACAAGCAGGTCTAGACATAATACACTGCAGCAAAATGTTGTTGCCTGCTATGAAGCAACCACAAGCAAGTTTTAGATGTACCTCTTTACTGATGTTTTCAGACATATGTATAAGAATAAAGTGTCTTTCATATCTTATGAATGCTGTACATATAGTGAACTTTGTAGGCAACATTAAAATGTACAAGTTCTTTAGAAATGTGCACAATCTGCACATGTTTATCAAAATATCTTTGTGTTCATGTATGACGTGGGAGCTTTAAAAAAGTAATTTTCTCTTTGGACTTTTCAAGCAAATGCATACTGGTCTTCAAAACACCTGAAACAGGCATTTTTGTCTATTTACATTTAGCTGAGACTTCAAAATCACTACAGTCTCTGCTGTCTCACCCCTTTCTGGCTATGATTTTAGTTTTGAAATATGGCTAAAAGAAATTACAAAATCATAGTTTTAAAAATGTTGACTGAAGTCAAATCAGTGATGTGAGAAGGGGTCATTCAGGTGTAGCATTTCTATTTAAACCAAAATCAATCAGCTCAGTGTTAGTTGAACCATTCGTCTTGCACCCACGCTCATCTGGAGGAAGGAGATACCAGACCCATGTAAGATAAAGGGTTCTTGTGGTGTTTCCAGTGCGCTCTAGATCAGATAGTCTTGAAAGTCTAATCACAGCTAAAATTCACCTGAACTGGCCCATCTTTATTTAAACTATTCAATCACAAATTTGATACCAATCAAAAGAATTTCAGTTAATAAATAATTTAGTAAGAAATTGTGGCATAATAATTTGGGCATACAACAGACAGATAACATAATTGTAAGTCCTTAAACTGATTGTTATCTTATCAACTTATGTGTTTTGAATTTGAATTTGTTATTCACAAATTTTTGGACTATTTAGGAAGCTTAAATTCATTTAAGATGATAGAGATAACTGAAATATCTGAATTGAACCCAGTATTTTTTTTCAGATTAGATAAAGTTATTTAAGTATTTGGTCATCAAAGATATTAATTTACTCTTGGTAGTTTTCAAGTTCCATTTTTTTCTTTTAAACTATGACTGTTTCATAACATTCTGTTTTCCTCTGATGTTCAGAGATCCTTTCTGCAGAGATAATTTAATTTATGTGCAGGTGTTTTGCTTTGTAATGCCTTGGAGCTCAGCACGGCAGGTATTAGCAAGCAGCTTTAAACTAAATCCTTCACAGATTTGTGTATCCAAAGAATTATTCTCTAATGATATCTGATTTCTAATGTTAATTCATCCATAATCCCCGAAATGCACTGCGGATATCTGCAGATGAGGGTTAGGCTAGCATGGTATCCTTCAGTTAGCATTAAATAGTGAAGCATCAATACTGCTGCTCCATATGTTAGGAATCAAGGACACTTCTTCTAAATAAATGTATGCAATAAGTGCATTAAAGAATTTGACAAAGTATTCTGTGATTTATAATCTTATGTTAATAGGAGGGATAAGCCAATTTTCTGATTAATTTTTGTCAGGTTATTTCAAAGCCCTGTAGCAATGCAAATCTGTGCAATGTTTCAAAATATATTAAGAATATGACATTTTTAATCTTCACTTTAGGGAGTCATCAAAATTTGGGACTTAGTTAATGTGACAGGATTTGTATTGCCGTTATGAAAATATTCAAGACCAAATGTAATTATGCTTCTTCATGATATTTACCAAGGCACAAACACAAATTACTCCCTTTAGCAAAACAAATTGTGTTTTTCTGCTGACTGGGATTGTTTTTCATAAGAAGCTGTTGTGCTTGTAAGAATATATAAGTAAACTAAAAACATTCAAAATTATCATTTTGTTTTTTCAAAACTGCTAATTTGTGAGTTATAGTAATATTAAAAATAGAAATAAAACTACTAGAGGGGTTCAGAGTAAACTGAACTTCAATTAGAATAAGGAATTTCTCTTCTATCAGTTTATTCTCTAAAAGAGGGTGAAGTAATTACATAATATAAAAATAATAATGGAATCCTGTAATCATAGACAGCCAGGTTGGAAGGGACCTCAAGGATGAAGCGCTGGTCATAGGTTGTGCAAATAGGGAATGAAGAAGCAAAAACTGAAGAAAAGTGCATTTCTAGTTTGCAATGCAGATTTTTATTTGATTTCACAATAATAATTTAAAACGTTTATTTTCTGCACCAGTTTCTGCAGGAGCAAAGTCTGCATTTCATATACACGCCACTGTTTAGTTGTAAGAGGGAATTAAGCCCTTCTAACTTGTTCCAAAAAAGAACGCAATGGGAGAAGGGTTTGGAATTTGTTTCTGGAGTTCTATACTCAGGCACAAATATTATAACTGGTTTCCAAATCTAATCAAAGACTCAGATGGAATTTATCAGATCCTCCTCTAGTCAAAATGATAGAAACTGAGGAAGATGAAATGTATCAAGAGTGTGCTGGCACAGGAAAAGATTACATTTTAACAGTATGTGTAATCTCCCTTCTCATGTGATTAAATGTTGGCTGAAGTATTCAGCTCATAGAAAATGAGCACCAATGAAGTGGCTACTTCATGTACTTGCAACCAAACTTTGTCTGATGGCATGTAGAGAAATTTAAACTATTTTACTGAGTCTCTGAAATCTGTTCTCTGTTGCACCACGTTTTCTTAGTAAAACTACTCTGTCACTGAAGAGGTAAAATAACCATAACCAATAGATTTTAGAAACATTTTCAAAATAACGGTATCTTCAGATTGGAATCCCACATTATTCTGAAGCTAAAATTCAGACTAAAAAACAGCTTTCTCCAAAATTCTTGAGAGATTGAATCTGCTATCCTAAGAAAACAAACTCTGAAGGGCAAGTCATGAAGAACATGTAAATCGTTTGGAAGCCTTTGCTTGTGGACTAAAGATCAACAATGGAAAGAAACTTTTCCCCTACCTCTCATTCTTTAGTCTCTCCTTATGAAAGAGGCTTTCACAGCATTGTCAATGAAACTGATCTATTTTCCTCCAAAAATTTCTTTAGATATCCTCATTTGTACCTACAGCTAGAGTGCTGTGATTTTGGTTGCTCTGTAATCTGAGTTCTGAATGTGTTCCTGACTATTATTGAAAAGTTAACTTACCTCAAAAGACAGTTGAATTGTTAAATTTTTCAGTCATTATTCATATATCTGCAATGCATTGCCCTCATAAGTTGTATTTACACATACTTATTTACACTATATTTTAATGTATTTGTTACAGAATGTTTCTTCTTGGGGCCAATAATTCTGCATTTATTTTCTAATGTGTAGTAGTATAGTTCACTGCAATCTACTTTAATATAAAAAAATACTTATTTGTTTTCAGAGATGAAGTAATCTTTTCTGAGAAAAGAGGCGAAGGGCTATTTTGATCATTTTCATTGGATCAAAAATTTATTTAAGATACCTGCTGTAATTGCAAAGCTTGAATTTAACTTTTGGTCTCTATTATGATAGCAATGAATTCTTTAAATTTCCATATTTTAATAGCCAATGTTTCATGCATAAATTATTCACATTTGATTATAAACAACAGTTTTCATAGGAATTTTTCATTAAAATGACCAGATGACTAAAAATAATGTTTTACTCTAGCAAAAGAGACAAGGAACAAATAGTGAATTTTGATGTTGATGACAGATGAATAAGTGACAACTAACGTTTCATTCAGTAGGCTGACTTGTCATTGTAAACATAGTTATTTATCTTTGAAATTTTATTTATTCGTGAATGATCCATTATCAAAACGATAACTATTTATGAGTTTGGACTGATTTTAGAAAAAAATGTCAAATGAAATAAAATGGAAATAAGGAAATGGGATTTTTGTTTTTATATGGAGTAGTCAGCAGCTGTTTGCCTGATTAGCACTCTGAGTTTGGAGTGTAGTTTATTTTCCATTGTTTGCAGTGAAATATTGTGTGATTTTATTCTCTGTTCTAGCCTGACTATGACTACAATTTAACGTATCCATTTTCAATCTTAATATTTATATTTTCAGATTTTGGCAGGAGAGAATAAGACATAAACCCATCAGAGGACAGAATTCAAACTGAAAGTTTTCTAGGCAGATAGAAGGTTGTGGGGAAAAATGGGATGTACAGTAATATTTCTTCATTTTGGTAGAAATAATAAATGGAGTGAAAGAATACATTTTGATAAAAATAAGGACATTACAATGAACACACATAAGTTAGTCCACACTCTCCCCAAATAGGCCATATTCCTACTGGGACATTTAAATAAGTTTGTCATACAGGAAAAATGAAAACAACAAAACCACTAAAAAACCTACAACAAAAAACCAAAACCCCCACCCCCAATCTTTTAGCAGTTTTAATTGCCCAAAGATATGCATAAAACAGAGGTTTCAAAAAAGGGTGTAATTTAGTCTAAACATGAGAAGATTTAGAGATTAATTATAGTAATATTAGAGTTGTATGAGGTAATAGATACAAAAAATCTCTAAAGGAAAAATTAAAATTGTCTAGAAAAAAATAGTTTCTTTTATAGAATGAAAAAACCTAGGTTTGTATTATTGCACCAAAAGCAATTTACATTAAAAACTACTTCAAATATGTATTCCAATCACATAAGATCACATTTGAGACTTCTACAGGTATTTGAGCAACTGTTAGGACTCTACAGGGATTTTTGGTTTTATTTTTTGCCACTAAAAATTTTCTTGCTTATATCCACATGCCTTTTGTTTGAATAGCTGTCTCTCTCTAGTAAATTATGAAAAATTGCTTTATACTGAGTATGTGTTCCTACTATTTGGTTTCATATCAATGACAGGTGGCTTAAATGAATTTACCACTTGATTCCGTGGTGTCTTCTGACATTCATTCCTATCTGTTGCTCTTCCTAAAGACTTATTAACGTGTTGTTTTACTCTTTGGTGATAGTAGTGTTCTGGTGCTCTAATCATGAACTATTGTATTAAGTGTAACATAAAGCCAGAGCAAAGAACATTTTCTGTAGCAAGGGCTCACAGCCTATAAATGTAATTGTGAGTCTTTCACACATTATTCACTCCTCCTTTTATTGTTTTTCCTTCTTGTCTTTTCTTTTTCACTTATGTTTCCCAAATGTATTCTTGGGAAGCGAAGTGGAAGAACAGAAGATTATTGTAGGTTTCTCTTTATTCAGTTTGAACATAAAGCTTTTCTCTTGGCTGATTTATAGAAAAGGAATAAACCAGTCTTGAATACTCTGACAACAGACCTTGACAGTGTTTAAACACTTGCAGTAGGAGCCAAATGGAGGAGTTTTATTATTTCAGACACTAAATTTATAGGAAATCTAAGTTAACTCTATATGCAGTAGCTAAGGAGTTCTGGCTTCTGTTGCTGTAAATTTTTGGGTGTTCAAATCTGAATGGCACAATATGTGAGGTTTTTTATTATCTAATAGCTATATTGCCACCCATGGAACAATTCTAAAAGGATCATGTGCATCACAGTAAATTCCTCAAATGTCAGGGAACTCATTAAAGCTTGCCAACACTGGATTTTTCCTGAAATGTTTTCATTGAGTGGAACTTTCTTTGGGAGAAACAGAAGTCAGTCACCATCAGGCATATAGCTGCTCTTAGTACCTGGACAAGTGGTTTCACCAAACACGGTATGTGCTTCCAAGCTCTGTAGCGGTTGGAGCAAAAACTATCGAGATGCTCAGAAAGGGTGTGTTTCTTTATTCTTTTCTGTTTACTCAAATCTCATCAGATTTCATCTGTTTATTATGGCAAGGTAGCAAAAGTTTATTAGTCTGTTAAGGTGAAGCGCAATGTTTGATTGAAGTCAAGAGAGAGGATTTAGTATCACCATCTATTTAGGCAATGACTGTGCATGATGCCAAATATGCAAGTAGATAAACAAACCATTTATCAAGATACAAGTTTTCCAGCACAAAATCTACAGCAGCCTTAAGAAATATAGCTAAGCTGCTCCAGCTGATTTGAAAAACACGTACCTTTCCATTTTAGCAGATAGTAGATAGGCTCCCCTAAAATAGTTGCACTTTTAGCTCAGTGCAGTAACTTATTTTTATTTATCCATTTTCCTTATGCACAGGAATTGACTTAATATTTTTTTTTTTAATTCACTGGAGAATAATCAATGTCTGAAATTAATTCCAGTTAGATGCTGATATTTTAAACTTTTTCCATGGTGAGCTTAAAAGTACTGGTGTGGTCACAATTTTTAAGTATATTTTTTCAGTTTCTGAATGATGTGTTTTGATTCCAAGGGCACAAAAATTGAATTTTTAAATTTTTCAGAAGTGTCCACTTCATATTGCTTGTCATTTAGTTCAAAGTGAGATGTAATCTAAAAAATAGCAGATGGAAAGTAACATTACAAGATGTAATGTTTATTTCCCTTCAGGAAAAATTTTTAAATCTGATAGCCATAAAAAACCAAAAAGTATTTGATATTAACAACAAGAAATGTTCTGGTGTATCATCTAATGCAAAAAAAAAAAGTCTACTTTAGAAAATACAAATGAATATTGGTAAAAACAGTGGATTAATGTGAATTCACTTTATATAAGAGGCTAATAGAAGAACAAAGAAGTTTTTTAATTAAATTGCAATGAAAACAAAAGGAGAGGGTAAAATTCCCCAAGTAAAATCCAGAAGCAGAAAAAAAAAGATGTTTTCCATTCACAGTAATATAAAACTCTGGGGGAAAAAAAAGTGTTTTCCAAAGTAAGGGAAATGTAAGATCATGTCGGAAATAACAACATAAAATAAAGTAAGGGTTTTTTCCATAACTCAAATGCTTAGAAACCACAGGAGAATACAACTTCCATAAAAAGCCTTCCACTCCATAGAAACCATAATTCTTCTATGTGTTTTTGTTTTGTTTTCATCTATAGTGTCTGTGTCAATGCTATTATTCAAATTTATCCTTCAATTTTTAACCATTTTCCTGCAAAAATAGGAATTATTGTTCTCTGGATGAATCTCAGTAATTACTATTACTTAGTAATTAGTATTATATACTAATTTAATTCTAAATCTTAGGAATTAATCGTTTCCCATTTTGAAAAGTTCTTTTCTGCTGAGGATTTTTAGGAACACTCAAGTACCATGCCAAACCAAATCATTATGTGCATCTCGAAATTCTGCCCAGGTATGCTGATTGATGGGGTTTTGATAAGAATTGCTTAGCAAGAATAAGACAGTGTTTGACAACTGCAAAGAATGTGGGGCCCCTTCTGATTGTAAAGACTTTCCTGGGGGGAGTTTTAAAGGGATGAAAACTGAGTAAATGGATGAATCTTTGATATTTGCCTACCGGGATCTTGCTAATTTCTGAGCCAAGTGAGCATCCATTTCTGAAATCAGCCCTGTCTGAGTAGAAAGGGCCAGAAGGGACAGGTGGATCTTAGAAAAAAAATGTTTGTTACTACTAAGGAGTGCTTGAGGAGGTTAGGCCAAGAGGATAAATAACTGTGATGATCTTCGGAAAGACAACACCTAGAAATGACATGGATAGTGCCTGAATTGCTAGTTCTGTGGCAATTATTTTTACTACTTGATAAAACTATCTTCCTTGGCTCATCATTCCATTTCTCAGTTTCAGAACAAGGTCATTAAGAACTTTATTTTTCTCTCTGCGCCCTCATCTTCTACCTGTAGGCATGATCCAGCATGTGGAGATCTGTAGGAAAGAAACCATTAAAGTTTTTAGTTTCTCTTTCATCTGTGATTAGCTTTGTAAATTCAGTTCAATTCAGCCCCTATAGCTCACCCTCTCACCAATGCCTTTTACTTTCCACACACACGTTTCTTCATTAGGAAAGAAGAAGGGACTGAGAAACTTGAGAACAAATAATTGTAATAATTGTAATAATGGTTATCTGATCTTGAACTATTCAACGAATATAATTTTTTTTCCTTTTTTTCCCTTATAAAACATATCTCTTTCTTCTTAACAGCCTTACATTAGCCATTAATGATAACTTACAAACTCTTTCTCCTCTTCCTTATCTAGAGTTTTTTCCTGTTCTTAATACCTCAATTGTAACAGGATGTTGTACTAATATACACCCTATATAATCAAAATTTTACAGTCTAGCTCATTGATAGCAAAAGTTCTACTTCAAAGAAGTTTATTTCCTCTGGAGTAAAATCAATTTTTTTATTAAAGTCTTTCAGCACTCATTTTCAAATAATACAACTTACACCAGCTGTTGAATATTTTTTAGACATGATAGCTCAGATTATTTTTAAAAGTCAGGATCTGCTGCTTCCTTCCGAAATGAATTTCTTTTTCCACCAAAAGTAAGACGTGCAATAGGAACCCTTAATTCATCTGTCAATAACATGTATTAGTATAGAGATACAGATTCGAGGTAGAAAGAAGTTTTGTTTTTCACAAAAAAATAAAAAGAGTAACAGTAAATAGATGATTAGGAATATATATGCAATTTCCTCAGATGCATCTTTATTTTTAACCTGCCACACACTTTCCCTTTTCTCATTCTACTTTCTGTGTTCCCCATTATCTTGTTGGATTAACTTGCTTAGATACAACGTAAGATGTATCTTCATTAAGGGATTGTATTGAAGGATTAATTCAGGCTAGTTTCCAGACTCTAATTGCTCCCAGTTCGAGACCTTGAACCCTATCTGTTTCCTAGAGCTGTCACCCTGTTAATTGCAGAGATCACTTCTTTGGTGAGCTTGGGCTACATAGTGAAAAATCAACTGAGAAACAGATGTGCATTTATGTGTGCATTATCAACAGTGTATTGAAAATCATGGAATCATGGAATCACAGAACTACTGAGGCTGGAAGGGAATATAAAGATCATCTCGTTCTAATCCCCCTGACCTCAGCAGGTACACGTTCCATTAGACCAGGTTGCTCAAACACCCATCCAGCGTGGCCTTGAACACCTCCAGAGATCCACAGCTTTTCTGGGCAACCTGTGCCAGTGCCTCACCACCTTCACAGGGAAGAATTATTTTCAATCTCTGATCTAAACCTACTCTCTGTCAGCTTGAAGCCATTTCCCCTTGTCCTGTCACTCCAGGCCCTTGTAAATAGTCTCTCTCCAGCTTTCCTGTAGGCTCCCTTCATGTACTAGAAGGCTGCAATTAGGTCACACCAGAGCCTTCTCTTTTCCAGAGAGAGAACAATCCCAATTCTCTCAGCCTTTCCTCATGGGAAAGCTGCTCGATCCCTCTGACCATCTTGGTGGCCACTCCATGTCCTTCCCATGTTGGGACCCCAGGGCTCGATGCAGCACTGCAGGTGGGGTTTCAGCAGAGCTGGGCACAGGGGCAGAACCCTCTCCTTGCCCTGCTGCCCATTGGGCTTTTGATGTCTGCAGTGATTTCGAATCAGTGTCTGGCATAAGTTGACAGGCAGGACAGTTCTGGATGTTCTACAAGGTCCTTCCTTCCGGCTGCTCCTCAGGGCCATTAGGATATCTTGCTTTATATTAACAATGGACGGTAGAGAAAGCTCAAGGGATATTTGTTATTTGTGCAGTAGGAATGTGCAAGTTTCAAACTGGTGAATACTATAAAATGCAAATATGGTCACCAAACCCATCTATTTTACAACATCTCTGGCAGGAGAACCTCTCCAGACCTGACAGGAACATGGACCTCTGCTGTTCCTGAAAGAGGAATTCTGTCTTAAGAGGTAGCTACTATGAAAAATTAATTCTATCCTAGCCAACATCAGCCCAGATGAGACTGTTCTTAATTACAGACTACAACATTTTGGTTGAGAAAAGGGACAAAGGGACGGTTCAAAAATGTTGACACTGAGTAGGAGTTAGGAATGTTCAGTCTCTCTTGATACCCTTTCCATAAATTATGACAAGAGGGATCCTTTGAAAGGGTTAAGGGTTTGGATCTCACCCCGCCAAACCTTAAGAGTGATTACATTTACAGAATCATAGAATGGTTTGGGTTAGAATGGACCTAAAAGCACATTCAGTTTCAACCTCCCTGGGTATAAACGAAGTGCCTGTCTGTGCCATCTCTTGTTGTCCCCAAGGCAGTTTAGAGTACAGGCATCAGGTGATCTGTGTGGGAAGAGAAGACAAATGCTGCTGCCACTGGGGCAGACATATAAGGTCTTGGGAACATGGTTTATTGGTGGACATGGAGCTTCTCCTTTAGCAGCTGGATTTGATTTTAGAAATCTTTTCTAACCTTAAGGATTCAAGGGTTCTAATATGTGTTTTCTATGAACAAAATGTGTTTATTTAATTGCAAAACCAACAAAAGTATTATTTTAATTTTTCCTGATTTGGTTTCTCAATACACTTCAGTCACTTTGTGCTTCCTTTCTTAGAGAAACAAACGGGTTTTATATTGTGTTTAGTAATTTTCTTGTGAATTAAAACATATGGAACCATCCCTCAAGGAAGTTTCCTAACAAAACACAATAGAGGTATATGTGTTGCCTTGGGATGTATATAAAACATGACAAGAACTGAAAACTAAAACTAAATTAAATTGAAACATCACACATTAGAAAATAAAAGTCAGAAATTTTGCATTTTTTCCTGGCCTTTCATGCTTTTCTGCTGAAATGGTGACAAATATTGTGTGAGGTTCCCCTTATAACATATTTAAAAGGCCCTTTCAGTATGTTCTCATGTGGAAAGAGAAAATAGAAAACGGCATTAATAAAACATGAAACTTCAAAGTCTGCATCAAGACAGCATTAAAAAATTAAATTCAGTCACAGATTTGAAGCTTAAGGTTGTTATCCACAAAGTTTGTGGTCTGCTCTCTTGTTTAGTTTTCTATTTTTGCTCTTACAAGGTTCTGCTGCTTTTACTTTATTTTGCTCTTTTGCCTCATGAATCAGGATCTGCTCTTCCCCCTTCCCAATGGCCTTCCCTTGCCAATGATATATTAGCAATGTCTCTTGCAAGCTGTTCTATTACTGCTTCCCTGCTCTGGCACTTGCCCAGTTCAGAGGTGCCCCAGCATGCACTGCCCTCAACACATCATCAAATATGGGATTAGAAAACAAGTAGGCAAGTTCTATCTTCTCATTTGCTTTATTTTAATATGTCAGAGATGCTCTACACCACTGGACATTTACTTCATATCATATATTAAAAAGACATATATAATTCAACTATAAAGTCATTAAATACAGATTCTAAAAAAAAAGTCAGCTGTCACGTCATGTTTCTATTTATAAATTTTTGACAATTTATTGAATAAATCAAGATTCAAAACTAGGCATCAAGTATTGAAACATAGTAATTGACATAGAAGTGACTGAAATAAAGAGGATTCATTGAAATTCCACTCAGTACACATTTCATGATCAAAAATACAGTCCAAAAGACAAGTTAAAATAAGACATGCCATAGACTAGAAAAATGTTATGAAAAGACATAAATTTCAAAATCTTTATCTCATATAATAATTTTAAAAAATAGACTATACAGATAAAATTACCTTATCTCCTATCAAATAAATTGGAAAAAAATTATCTTTCAGTCTTTTATTATATGCTGATTGATGTATACTTCTTATACAGTAATCTGAAAAATATTTGTATTATGTGTTAAGGTTTGGTTATTAAATCTATTTAGACATTCCTCTGGCTGAATTAAGGTGCAAACGAGACCACATGCCAGTGTCAATAGTATGGATTTTATTTGATAATAAAGATGGGAGAGAGAGAGAGTAAATAAGAGAAAGAAATGGAAAAAGACATGGGGGGACAGAGAAAGAAAATATCACCACTCCGTGGATCCCAACAATGTTCTGTTGATCTGCTACAGCAGGTCTTCTTGGTGGTGAGGGTCCCCCAAGAAGAATAGAATTCCATGGATTAATATACATTCAGAGCAGGTAAGAAAATCGAGAGACCTCCCCCGAGGGAGCAAGTTTGCCATTGTTTCTTGCAGCAGACTCTGGATCTGTTGCATCAGTTTACATTCTTGTGGATGCATAGTCTTGTTTACTTCTCCTCAGGCCTGAGATGATTGAACAATAGCGTTCCCTTTATCTAGTCTCAGCAGTTTGATTTACAGTCCAAAGTTCTTCAAGGAGGCTTCTGTGGTTGTAGCTTCTTTATACAGGAAAACTTCTTCATAACAATGTTTAAGGCACGAACTATTTCAGTCTCTGACATTTCACCTAATTTCACTGTCTCTCTTTTTTTTTTTTCTTTTTCTTTTTCTTTTTTTTTTAAAGGAACTCCACAGGCTTTAACAGAGACCTCATAGAATAATTTTTCAATAATTTCTCTAGGTGTGTGGACTAAACTCAGGTTACACAAAGGAAGATGCAGCTACACTGATTCATTTATTCTTCCAGTTCCATACAGGAACTGAGTGATGACTGTTAATTTAGTTTATTCCTCCCCTTAATATTTAGATGTGTAATTTTAGATTTCAAATACCTCATGCTCTAGAATGTATATGTTCAGGTTGATCAATCTACTCTTGCTATTTTAATTTTCAATTTTGAATCATATTAAATTTTCAATTTTGGCTCATATTAAAAAAATCGTATTTCTAGCAAAATATCCTGACATTATGATTGCATAGATTTTTTTCAATACATTTTAAAGTTAATTTCTTTTGTAAAAGCTCAAAGAAAACCTTAGAGATGCTGAAATTTCATCTAATTTGGAAAAAAGAAAAGAAACCAATAAACCAAAACAAAATTAAACAAACCTAGTAAAGTAAATTATTACTTTATAGAATGATTTTATGGTCATTTTTCTGAAGAAAATAAAAGAGATCCTTAATTCCTTGTTGCCACATCCAGAAGTGCAAGGATTTTTAAGTTACAAGTAGAAACTAATTTTGGCATACCATGACAAGAATATTATTCACATTCTTTTCTGTTTTATCTTCTATCTCAACCAATACTAATAATCTGAATATAACTCACTTATTGGTTGTATATTTATTGGCAACATTCCCTCGCTTCTTCCAAAACATGGACTTTAAAGCAATCTTTGTGTTTGTTTTTGTGAAGTGCTTGGTCCTATACAGTATAAGAAGGAAAATGTGATCTTGTCGTAAGCAGTCAAAATAAATGGTTCAAATCAGATACAAGCTGCACCAGATGACCTGTAGACATCTATAACGAGCTTATTCTTTCTCATTATAACTTCATTAATGACTTTTTGAAAAATTTTCTAGGAGATTTTTGTGAAGAGTGCAGTTGAGTAAATCAATTCATTTTGCATAGGATATCAAACACAATTGGGATTTCACAGTTCAAAGCCAGCCACTATGGCAGAAGGCAGTGGGTTCAGGAAGGGGAGCAGAAGCCTTATGTAGTTGACTTTCTCACGGGACACTAAGCAAAAGGATCAAAACCAGGTGATGCAGGAAGGACTTTCATAAACCATATTGAATAATGACGTTCCTAACATAAAGCACATAAGGCAAGGGATTTTGTATGTGGTTTGTACATATGAATGTTATGTTTCTAAAACTAATAAATATCCCTTTGAAGTTGGACATTATCTCTGTTACAGTAATTAAAATATCCCAAAAGTCAAAGACTATCTCTTGTATAATAAAAATGAAATAAGACGGTTCAGCACTCCATCAATAAGAGATGTTTGTCTGGATGTTTGTCTGGTTTTTGATAGCTGGTCCTTGGCCAAAGTACTTATCTTTGATATATTTTAGATTATTATTTCTAGTGGTTTCTAATATGAATTCCATATTTTTTTATTTATTAGGAAGGATGAACATCCCATGTTTGCAATAACACATATTTTTCCATAAAATGGCTATCTGGAAGGCATTAATCAGCTTACACAAGGGTCAAATACTTTCACAGTGAGTTTACACCAAAACAAAACCTAGACCCTTCTCATCCTTTTTTCATTATAGTAATATGACTGTTTTGTAGTATTTATAGTGCTCTCATCACCTTGCTTCTTAGTGCTCACCACCAATTACACATGCAACAGAATAAAAGTCTCTTTCTCATTCCAGAAATTCAAACCTAATTCAATTTACAGTTTTTGAAGAAGTATTTTGAATATTTTTGGCTATTATCTCATTTTAATCCAGGTCTGTACTTTCTCATTTCCAACATTATCCCAAACCAGAACTGATAGGAGAATATAGGAAAAGTTTTGTACTGTCACATCATATTTGATCAGAAGGAAAATGTGCCACACGTAGTATGTTCTCATTTTCTATAAATCTTGCAGTGGAGAAATAGCTGCTGATTCTGTGTGTGGCACACTCAGACTTTCTGTGAAACCAGCAGAAACAGATAGAAACAGGCCTGAAAAACTCATCATTAAGAGCCATTCTTCTGTGAAGAGGATAGTATGAGATAGACAGGTAGTTAAATAGCTTGGAAAGGGGTAGAAGATGTGTGCAGAGTTCTTAATTGTTAAGTTCCTCTCTTTATCATTTAAGGGCACATTAGCTTTCTCTTTAAATAGAACTTTTCCCTTTAGATGTCTTCCATTCTGCAAAATGAGAATGATCATATTTATTTGTGGACAGGCATACTATAAATAACAACTATTTACTGAAGCTAGTGTCTTTTCAGCAAGAGAAGTTCATACAAAAGTATTGCATAGACCTTTTTTCAAAATATTTATTTGTTTGCTTTAGAAATCCCTATGATTTATTTCCTCTTTTAGTGCTGTTACACATCTTATTAAATCAAATCTTACTGTTTTCTTCAGCAGTTCTATTCTATTGACTTCAGTACTCTACAATGAATTAGAATGCCATTGCTATATTCATATGATAACTAATAAACCTGTTTTTCTGAAACTTGTTCAAGCTTCAGTATTCTACTAATGCTTAAGGGTACATATCTGAAATTATTTCTATAGTGAAGATTGATAATGAGTTTTTAGAAGTCCAACTGAATAGCCTATTGTTCTTATTAAAAAAAAAAAAAAAAAAAAGCCAGTATTTTAGATGAGATAAACGAGAGTGTTTCTACCAAAATCAGTTAAAGTATATGAATTTTGTAGCTGTGACCAAGGTTAAGATTCAAACATCAGAGTACAAAACCAAACACTGGTGTGAATCAAGAGGGTGACTGAAAGATGTTTCTACTTTGAGGTATAAACAAACTTTAGTGACACTATCAGATCTCACTCTTATTGAAATACACAACTTGAAAAGAGCAACAAATATTTACCTCTCACAGCCTTTATCAAAAATATGGATCTCACGGAAGGGAAAAAAACCCAAAACAACAAAAAAGGTCTATTAAAAAAACCAAAAAGTGTTAAAAATGAAATTGTTCCTATCAGGAAGGCACATTTATTTGCATGTTTTATCTAGGTATATATACACACATGTACTAGAGAGTGTTTTGAAGACGGACAAAACTATATCTTAAACTGTAAAATTTTATTAATTTACTTTGTCATCATCATTTTTCTGGCTAGTTGTCACTGTGGACGCGCTCTGCCGAGGGCTGGGGACAGACCCGAGGGTGCACAGCATCCCGCACAGGATTTCCTGGGTGGTGCGGGGTCTGGCTGCCAAGCTGCAGCACTTCTCCCCCAAGCAGGGCTCCAGCCGTGCCTGGCTGGACAGTGCCGGCTCCTCTGTTGAGCAGGATTGCCCGGAGCCCGGTGGTCTTCGGCGGTAGGCAAGAACAAAGACCAAGGAGGGGCCCTTGTCCGGTGATTTCAGCTCTTTTATTCAGGGCAGGGCAGCAGGAGAGGGTCCAGGGAAGGGTCCGGGAGCGGGAGCAGGAACGAGGGTCCAGGTGAGCTGAAGGGTCCAGAGCAAAAAACCCAGCTCACCGACTGACAGGGGTTTATATAGGGAAAGGCAGAGGGGATACAGCCAATGGGGGAACAGAAATTACAATATAACCATGGGTAACTGAGGATACAAAACTTACTAGAACGTAACCATATATAGGACATTACATAACTGCGTAATAAACCAATGGAAACAACGTATGCAAAAGGCAACGGAAAGGAATCATGGATTGGGTAACAGTGTCACCCTAACCAGAATAACTGTCTCAGAGGGCAGTGTGCTGAGCTCTCTTCCACCAGGGTCGAGGCTTGCTTGCTGTGGCTTTAGCCACGCACACTGCCACAATTTTTCTGGGTAGTTGTCATTCTACATGTTATTAGTCATCATCACAATCTGGACAAAATTGTTTGCCTTTAGCAGTTAAATTTTAAATTAGCTGTGAGGGCATGCCACCATGATGCCATATGGTTATCATTAGTGGCTGGGGTCCTTGGTGGTTCTTCTTTGCCAAGTTTGAGTTTGCTTGAGAGCTCCTGGTGGGAGAAGTCAAAACCTAGGTGGGTTGCCCTCCCTGAGTTTCCTTGCTGATATCCAATGTTTGATACTATCAAAAGAAGAGATGTCATCTACTCCCTGTATCTTCTTTTTTGATGCCGGTCATTCTCTGCTTCCAGTAGCATTTCCTGCCATTTTCCTTTGTGTTATCTTCTCTCTCGTGCAGCTTTTGGTTACTTGGACACATAATATGTGCTACAACACCTATCCTTGCTTGCCCCTTCAGGGGTCACATTGCTCACATGCTTTCATGACACATGTGTGCATGACATTTTCATCATAGTGGTACAAAGTATTTAATGTCATTTTTTCTATTTCCACAGTACTTTTATACTCAGGTTCAGAGCAAACTGTTCTGATGGGCATATTTATAATTTACTGCTGTCTCTTTTGGATACATATATGCTGGAAAGAGGTACAATACATTAAAACACCATACTGAACATTTTTTTTAATGGTTTACGTTTGTTTGAAATTACTTTTCTACTTTGACCAATGATTACAGTAATATGAAAGAGGTTCCAGAAGTGTGCTTCACTTTTTTCTCTCTTGCTCTCACCAATACAAAGTTTGCAAGCATTTGTACATGTTGATGAACTCGCAGTTTTAGAATTCAGAGCACATAAGGTGCTTTATATTCAGGCAGTTCTATTCAAGAAGTGTATTTTAAATCAGTCGTATCTTATCAAGGCAATTTATATTGCCCTCCTACAAGTGTGGAAATGATTTACAGTAAGTGTCTTTACCTCATAAAATAGCTAAATGAGTTTTCTGCTTCAGAACTGCTTAAATCATGCTACTTCCTCCATTTATGAAACAATTTATGTTTTCAGACACACAAACATAATGGCATCAAAATCTGTTAATTCTAGTATCTCTTTTTACATGCTCTTTATTTATATCCCTGTTTGGTTTAATCTTTTTTATTGTCTTTCAAAACTTTTTTTACATTATAGTTGTATTTGTTATAGGGAGTACTATCTACATCACCATTACCATTAATTACTTGTGAGTTGCATGGTTTGCTATGCCTTTCAAGAGTTTCCTTCCTAATGACTGACCTTTCAGGCAGAAACATTAGTGCAAATTGTAGCATAGTTTTAACTAGTGTTTGCAACAGCAGTTTTAACATGTTATTTTGAAAAAATGACTGGCTCTATACTTTTTTTTTTCCTTGAACAGTAATTAAAAGTTAGTAGCATTGGTGGGATGCAGCCAACAACAAAATCTTTTGGTTTTTTTCCTGCAAATATTAATCAAATACCTTCTCTACCCCAGACTACAGACAAGGATGGAATGAATAAAGTCAGTTTCTTCTCTTGTTCATTCTTAAGATGGAAAATTAGAGCAGAACCTCCTAAGTTACTTCCCCAATGTCACGTGATCCTCCTGAGACCCACTTTTCTGATTTATCCAGACCACCCTTTGGCTTTGAATGCTCTACCTACAATACAAGCTTGTTGACTTTACCAGGGAAAAAACTTGTGGCCTTCTTAAACACAGGAAACTCCTTGTAGCTCTAGAATACAACTCTCAAGGGCAGTGCTGTCTAACTCTCCAGCTCATTTTTCGGTGCATTGATGCTCAGACTGCCTATATAAAAGGAAGAATCAAATCAAATCAAAGCCATCAGTCTTTATCTATGTCGTATATTGAACGATGTTTAGAAACACAATGACTGATAAGATTTCTTAAACTTAGAAAATAAACTATATATATGTAGGCAGAACAAGCAGTTGAATGGGCTCCTTTTTATCAGTGACAGGGAAAAAGCAAAATGCTCCCTGCAAGGTGTCTGTACTAAATGATCCTATGGCTTAAAAATATTATTTGGTAATGTTTAAATACTGTAATCATAATGCAATTAAGGAGTGACGTAAATGTTGTTGTGGCTTACAGAGTAAAATTTTCTACTTCTGAAAAAAGTACTGCTTGTCAGTACTCTTTCCTGTATTTTTAAAAGTATGACAAACATCACTAAAATTTCGGTCACTATTGGTTTTATTTTCATACTGGTTTGGGACATACAAGGTAAGGGGGAAGGTAGCTTTTGCTAACTCCTAGTGTATGATAATGCATTTTAAGCAAGTGAAATTATGTCAGTACCTTTTTATTAACACAGTAAATACAAGTTTGATAACAACCAGCAAAGGAAATTGAGCAGCAGTGGATAAAATCACCTCAACCAAGAATATGTACGCTACACAGCAGTCAAAACTACCTGTGAGAGCAATTTAAAAAATGGTTAGTAGCGTATTTCTTTGCTGCCCAGTCTAAAAAATAAAACACAGGTTATTACACTGCCTTTGCAGCATTAATTTTAATAAGTGAATCCTGGCTTCACAGAAACTACTTTATTTAGCCTTTGAGACTGAAGTGGGACGGACTCAGAACATTTTTGCCAGAAATGCAAGGGTTTTACAGGTTCAGGAACAGTCCTTCAAAATATCTGGGAGTTGTTCTAGAGAACTGAATGCTACATGAAACATGGTTGGCATCAATGATAGGAGATCAGGTCTTGATCTATATTGCAAGTAAATGAAAGAACTCTTGGTATATTCTGCCTGGTAAAAGGAGAGAGGATGTTTTTGTAAGGAAATATTAGTGGTTTCCCTTGGATGCTGTGGTGGTTTGAGAAGTTTGGGGGCTCTAGCTTTTTGGGTGTGGTAAGGACCAAAAGATGGCTCCTGTAAGGAGCTCCCAGAAGCTCCCACAGCTGTCCGGTCAGGACCTATCTCTGATGGCTCCTGGGAGATTGATGTGCTGTTTTCCACAGCTGGGCCAATTAGGAAGGACAGAAACGCCTCTGTGACAGTATATTTAAGAAGCAATCTCTGTAGTACGCATGCGCGCGCCATGTAACCCTGTAGTCATGTAGTTAGTAGATTAGGCAGGGGAGAAGGAGTACAGCAAATAACTAGGAAAAACAACTGAAACATCAGATATGAGAGCCAGCAAACGATGCCAGTCTGCCAAAGAAGAGAAGCAATGGAGGAGGAGGTTCCTGCATCATCGGAACTGATACATCTTCAAAGCCTGTGGTGAGAAACTTTAATCAAACTTGGAGCGGAGACG
>VZRZ01006673.1:44011-86330 GCA_013398175.1 Climacteris rufus | reverse complement strand
GGGGGGGGGGAAGAGGGGGATGGGAGGACAGCGCAGGAAGAATGTTTGGGAGATGTTCCTTTGTTTTTGCTTGCTCCTTTGACTCTGTAATAAATTCACTTTATCACTTAGAAGCACTGACCTTGTCTCAGCCTGATTTTGCTCCTCTGCCAGCATTTCCTATCATGGGTTAGTAACACAGTTCAATTCGGAAGGGGGAAAAGAGCGGTACTAGTGGGTCCTTGGCCATTGGCCGGGGCTAAACCACTACAAATGCTAATTTGCAAAATGTACATTTGCACATACCTGAAACAATATGCCATCCTGTTTGGAGGACACCTGCTGTTTAGACAGTCCTAAAAAAGGGAAAGACTATCTTTTTCTGAGTGATATTATCAGCTTTGGGAGCTTATGGAAAAAATTTAAGGATATGGTAGTAGATATCAAAATGTTACACACTTCCAAACTATGTACACTAATGTGGGTCATCCGTGATTTAAGAAATATCTGATGTCTTCCACAAAATATGCTGAAAATATACTGCGTGTCTCTGCAAATGTATATGTGAGCTAAGACATTGCACTTGGCAAGACTGCTGAATGTGAAATGCTCCTCTGGCTCTGTCACTTGCTTCACACAAACCATACTTGTCTGGCAGTGTTGACAATTAATATTGTGTACCAGTCCTAGATAAAGAAATTATTGAAACAGCCATCATTCCAAGAGTCATACAGAGACTTCAATTCCTACAATTCCCTTCATTCTCTCTATGACTATTGGAAAGAAGGTTGCAGACAGGTGGGGTTCAGTGTCTTGTCCTAGATAAACAGGTAATGGGACAAGAAGAAATGGTCTCAAGTTGTACCAGGAGAGGTACAGACTGGATATTAGGAAAAAATTTCTTCACTGAAAGGTTTATTAATCATCAGAATAGTTGCCCAGGAAAGAATCATTATTCTTGGAGGTATTTAAAGGATGCATAGATATGGTGCTTAGGGACAGGGTTTAGTGGTGGACTTGGCAGTGTTGGGTTAATCTTATAATGATAAAATTATGTAATTATTAAGGTTTTAAAATACCTCCAAATCATCAGGTCTGACTTTTGACTGAATACCACCATGCCCATTAAGCCGTATTGTAAAGTGCTATGTGGACTCCTTTTTTGAATATTGAATTAGAGGTCTTCTACCTTAATAATTATAGGAGTTAATGATTCTATTATTTGAGAAACAAAAAAATCACAAAATAAAGTACCTTTTTGACCAAAGGTATTCACCACTACCATAATGCAGATCAGCAACTTGCAACACAACTTGCATTTCTTGCAACACAAGTTTTCAGTAGTTCTGGGGGTCACATCTACACATTTTTTTATAATGTCTGCTTCTGACTCTACTGTATGTCCAACATATCCTCCTTTCATTGTGTGATGACTGCACAACCAGTCCAATATTTGGATGTACATGTTTATGCAAACATGTAGGACTGTTCCTGTCAAATGTGTTCTCCCCATGGCATGGGTTTGCTCATCAGGCTGCTTTAGAGCTCATCCAGTTAAACAGGCAGGGCTGTTTCAGGTAGAGATTAGCTAAGTCAATCACCAGAAAAAACAGGTTGATTTACTAACACTTCTTTCAAAGGTAAGGATGCCTTTTATGCTGAGCACAAGGTAACACAGCACACATGGGATGGATGGTACTGAATGCTGTCTGCAGCCCACAGGGCAGAGGTTGTTATAAAAATGTGTTTCTTGTCATTACTCCCGACCTGTATAACCACCTCCAACAAGTCTACTGGAGAGTAAGAGTAAGAGTACTGGAGAGGCACAACACCCTTCTTAAGGGCTATTCATATCTGAAATCTTGGCAGACTTGTGTGTGGATGTTTCCACCACCGCCCCTTCTTCCTACAGAGTGTGAAATTCACTGTTGAAGGCAACAGTGTAGACAGCTGCTAGAGAAATTCTACAGGAAGAGATTCAAAAAACAGTTCATCTTGGAATTGCTGACTATAAAGAAGCATTCCTTCTCCAAGTCCACGCAGTATGAGCATTGTAGGTAGACATTGCCACAGAGGTAGTAGAACTGAGGGGAAAGGGTTGATGGGTGGAGAAGAGGGAAAGAGAGATTGCAAACATGCTCTATTGCAAGCAAACAGCTCTATTATTAATGAGTGAAATGCAGTAAAATCTTCACATTGTCTCATTATCTTTTCACTGGAGATACTACTCCAGAATCTGAATTACATTAAGGACTCTTGTCTGAAAACAAGACTGAAACTTCACTCTTCTCATTTGTGACAGATGGGAAATGGTTAAGTTGAGAGAAACATTATAGCTAAACTTTTCAAAATGATTTGATGTTTTGTCAATATCGATTCAGGCTTCTCAGAGTCAGTGAAGTAAAAAATGATAAAGTTCTGTTGCTGCAGGGACATGAAAAGAAGATGTTTGATTGATTCTTCCATTATCCAATGACAGTTACTATGGAGCAGGGAATAAAAATGGCGATTATATTCTTACTTTATAGAAGAAAAGGAAGGGAAAAGAAACTCTTCTAAAATTTACAGAGTTGACATATGAGAGTTGAAATATGCCAGAAACAGGAACTACAATGATTGGTCTCACAGTCCTGTTTCTAGAAGCACAGGTATTTGGCCATAATATTTGTATTCAGCAATTGAAACTAATATGAAGTGATGTTTAGCTATATTGAACAAATGAGGGCATCCAAAACCACTATGCACATTAGAAAATGGTATAGTTTCATGCCCATTAGTGTGCAAAGTAGATTTAAAGGATAAAAAAGCCTGCAGACAATTTTTAATGTTTCCTTTTTGCTCAGATTAAATTTAATCACAATAAAATGTTTCCTAAACACTCAAACACATTGCAAGGCACTTCTTATTTTTATACCTGCAGGTAGTTTTTGCTCCTAGAGTGCTTTTTCTTCTTCAGTACTTTCCCTTATTTTCACATGGATATATTTCTGAGACAGCACATTAGTGCAAAACTTATTTTTCAGTCTGTGATAAAAAAATCTTGTCTAGGTTTTTAAAACTCTAATATTATATCTAGTAAACATAATTTTAATTGCATAAAATAATATTTTATTTTGAGGAAAAAAAATTTGTTTGTGACTAGACATAAGCCCCATAATATATATATATTTTTTTAATTTGGAACCACCCTCCCTGTCCAACTCTACAAAAAAAACAATTAAACATTGTGTTATTTATTTTTTTACCTTTTTTTTTTTTTTTTTAAGACAGCTTCTAAGTATGCAGTGGAAAATGTGGTTAGCGGTTCTTGGTTCTTGATACAAAGCAAAATAACTGTCAAATTGCCTGTTAATTCTATTAAAACATTACCTACGGCTGCAATTTTATCAAGAAGGTTGTCTATTTTATCATTTAAGTGACAGAATTGATTAATTTTGATTTGCTTGTCTTTGTTTTAGTTGGTTTAATTTCGTTTGTATATAAAAGCAGTGATGAAAATTATTTCTTAATATAGGTCTGCTGATTACACAATCTCTGTTAATAAAAGAGGAATTACATAAATTGCTCTTTATTTTTCAGGTGATCTAGCTGAAGACACTCAGCTAGGTACTGCTCAAGCTGAAGGGCAAGTTAGAAAAGAAAGGCTGCTTCTTATTAATGATTTTTCAGTTGTCATCTGTTTTCACACGTTACATCTGCCTTTGAGCTGCAGAGCAATTGCTGCTCTTTTGGGGAGCTCTTTGTTAGTTTTGGTAATTTACAATGACTGCTGTTATAATTTGCAGTAAATTTATTTTTCCCTGGCAGATAAGAGAAACTCTCTCTTCTGCTTAAACCTCTCCCTTCTGCCTTGCTAAAAAAAAATTCCCGCCAAGACCCTGAATGATTTTTTGGCCACCAGGTCTCAGAATATGTGTCTCTGCTTTACTGTCAGCAAATGCTGCTGTCACCAGACTTACAATTCACCCCGGCCTTTGGCTCAGCTTCCCACTGCAGGCTGGTTAAGCTACAGATGTGTGGACAATGTCAACTGGCCCACAGCCATCGAGCACATACCTGCTCTCAGACTGGAAATGCCGTGACAAATGTTATCCCAAAGTGTCTACCCTCAACCTTGCACATAGGTTGCCAAAAGAATATTAACATTGTAGCACTGTCTGAGCCTTTGCCTTGATTGCAGAAATTAAATTCGTCTTTAAATGGTAGCTGTCTTTTTTATTTTTTTTTCCCCACAGAGAAATAGACTTTACTGAAGACGTCTTAACTCTTGGTAGTTGAGTTGTTTGTTGACCCTTTCAGAACAGGCTGTGACCAATCCTTTCTGACTGGTGTTGCTGCAGTGACAGCAACAGTGACAGACACTTTACCATATTTTCTGGTGCAACACCTAAATGATACCCTGCACAGTTTAACAAGAACATTGTAACTAGACTGGGAAGAATTAGGAAAATAACAGAGCAGCACAAACAGTCAAAAGGTTTTTATTTCAGACAACTTATGATAGCAGCTGGCATATGTGCTACTCCTTTCACGGTGTAGCATGGCCTTATGAAAAGTCTAACACCATAAATACTACAGTGCTGTGAACATTAATTCATTATATTTTATCAAATTGAAAGTGTCAGGTCCTCCTACACCAGGAAATGAACTAAAAGTGAAGATAGACATCAGTCAATAACATAACAGTAGAAAAGGATAAACAACTAGTTCTACAAATTATTCTCTCAAGGAGATGCAGAATGATTGCCATTTTGCAGTAGACAACTTAGTCTAATGTCTATTCTTCAGAAACATTAAATACCATGAGAAAAATGAGTGTGTATGGATGAAACAATTTTTGGAATAGGTATCTTTTTCCTAAATTTTCTCAGAGATATCCCCTACCGTGTTTTCTTTATTTATCAAAATGAGAAAAATATTTATTTTACGTCAGTTCTTTCCATTATAATTAGGAGCTCCCAACCACCTAAAATGATAACAGAAGAAAAGTATAGTTACTTGAATCCAATACTACCTAGCAGTCGATTGATTCTCTGAAAAACTTTTAATGACATTTTCTTCATGGCATGGGAAAATTTTAATTGTCTTGTTGGTCCTTTCACTACATAGGCAAAACTTTTCAGTGTTATGTTAGTTTATGTTAGAACTGCTAAAAAGCCCTTCATTTTTCTTCTTTTCTGCTATTCACTACTTTTGACCTCAAATTCAAACATACAGCTAGGGGAATTTAGGTTTTGGGGGTTTTGTTTGCTTTCTTGGTTTTTTTTTATTTTTTTTTTTTTTAAGATTAAAAACACTTTTCAAGAGTATGAATTTGTAGGGTTTGGGGGTTTGATCTGTTTAGGGCTTTTTCATAAAGTACTAGTGATGAAATATACTGCAAAGACATGAAATATTTTGAAATTACACAAACAGACTTTAACAAGAAAACAAACAAAATCAGGCCCTTTTCAGAACAGAAAATAAGTTTTTTTCTTTCTTAGCAATAAATGAATTCCTAGCATTGCTTTAAAATAGTAATGATTTACAACTACATGATTATCTTCAATTTGCCAGTTGAGTAACTAATTATTTCAATTCTTTTAAATACTCTACTACTGTGTAATAAGATAATTACTCTGTGTTCAAAACCAAGGCTTAGTCTCAGGGGAGGATTGAAAAAATAAAGTACAAAACCGCAGAATGATGGACCACAGCCTCAAAAAACCCAGGGTGATGATTCATCCGAGAATCACTGGTCACCACATGTGTGATTCACTGACAACATCCATTAGAATCTGTTGGTGAAGAAGGCAAGAACCATGTTTGAAATTTGTCTTCAAATTCCTAACACAGGCTAAAACGTGTTTAATTTGGTGCAAATAGTGTTCAGTGCACTACTGTGAAAGCAGCTTTTACTTCTTGTACATTCTTTGAGGATCAGGTACTGAGCCATTTCAACCTCTTTTCTAAGTAAGCTTTAGGGATTTCCCATGCCATGTATCAAGCCAGGAGACATGAGAGCAGACATGAACCCTCACATCTACCTTCAGCTTTCAGATACTACCTAGTGTAAGGAGAAGGAAGGAGAAGGTACAAGAGAGCATTGTAGCATGACTGGTGCAGGACAACTGCAGCCGTGTGGTTATGTAAGTTTGACCTATTAGTGGCCATTTGTCAGAGCTCCCAGGAAACAAGGAACATGGCTACTGACAGATAAAGGGATGTAAGAGTGGCCCAAGTCCTGGCCCTGCACAGGACATCCCAACAATTGCACCATGTGCCTGAAAGCATTGTCCAAACATTTCTTGAACTCTGCCAGGCTTCGTGTTGTGACCATTTCCCTGGGAGCCTTTTCCAGTGCCCAGCCACCCTCTGGGTGAGGAACCTTTTCCTAATATCCAGCCTCAGTCTCCCCTTACTCAGCTTCATGCCTGTGGTTCTGACACTGGTCATAAGAGTGAAAAGAGCAGAACATGCCCCTCGTCTTGCCCCCAACTGAGGAAGTTGTAACTGCAATGAGGTCTCCCCTCAGTCTCCTGTTCTTGAGGCTGAACAAACCAAATGCCCTCAGCCACACCTCATGTGGCTTCCCCTCAAGGCCCTTTACCATCCTTGTGGCCTCCTTTGGACACTCTCCAATATCTTAATGTCTTCTTTATATTGTGGTCCCCAAAACTGCACACACTATTCAAGGTGAGGCTGCCACAGTGCAGACGAGAGTGGGACAATCCCCTGCCTTGCCCAGCTGGCAGTGCTGTGCCTGATGCCCCCCAGGACACAGATGCCCCTCCTGGTTGCCAGGGCACTGCCATCTCACATTCCTGTTTGCAAATAAAAGCCCTATTACAGATGTAGGCAGGTGATTAGTGGGTATCAAAGCCTTCCCTGTAACACGCGAGAGTGACATGACAAAATGTAGGTACCAAAAACCCTCCAAGTCTTACAGCAATATGCACATAAAAGGGTCCATCCCTCTTGCCTCCATGCAGACTGAGAAGGTTGTCCTCTTTTATTGACAAGCAGAAACTACCAGTGGAGAACAAGGGAGTATTACATCGTTAGGTGTTTTTTAGTAGCTAGCTCTTATCCTTTATATATGACTGTTGAAAACATTTCCATGCATTTCCTGGCCACTTAGATTTAAGTACAAATTAGTATTTGCAATGTGGTTTTCATTAATTTTAAAAACATAAGTAGGCTTTTTAAAAAATCATCAATATATTCAAGGACTTGAACACTTAAAAAAATGCAAAGAACACTTTAAATTAAATAACATAAATAAACTTTTCAAAATGTTCAGTATTTAAATGTAAATACCATTTCCTGAGCAACTCTGATAGCAGTTCCACTTATTTATTTTCTAGTTTAGTGGAGAATTTATCTTCTTGTGCGATGTGAAGCAGTGCAATTTTTCTATGACTTTTGCAAGAAAATGTGTGGTCTTCCTTATTTTCATTCCTGGAATAGCATCTAAGGTGAATATATTCTGAAGGTTGTCTCTCTTCTGTGTGTTAGCACATTCATGGACTGAGCAAAACTCTCAGTGATTTCACCTGCTAGAGTGTGACAAAAGGAATCAGGATGAGTGACAGATTATCAAAATGCAGAACAGCTCCTATTGATGTCAGTTTTTGCTGTATCTAATGTGTTTTAATGCTTTATAACTAGAAAATCATGTTTCTCACTATGTACTTCTAATGAAATCTAAAAAAAAAAAAAAAACAAAAAACATAAAAGCAAGCAAATAGAATCACAATTGAAAGAGATTCTTCCCATACTATCATCAGGGTCTGATCCTGAACCTATGGCATGAATGTAGAGACTTTTCTGTCACTAGTACTGCACTAAATGCTATTTATTTTTGTTGAATTGTTATTAGATGGGGGTGGTGTGTGGATAATGGGCCAAGGTATTTGACGTTATTAGATGGGGGTGGTGTGTGGAGAATGGGCCAAGGTATTTGACAGGGAGCAATAACACATTTCAAATGAGAAGTCCTCAACTCTGTGGTGGGACACAGGAAATTGTGTGTTTGTGAAATGCAAAGCAACCCTGGGGGAGGGGATCACAGAACGAGAAGCAGGTCAAGAAGGAGATGAGCATTTGGTTTATGACTGTCACCATCACTGAATGCTTATTTAATTTTAAGCACTTCTAAACAAAAAACAAACAAAAAAAAAAAAAAGAAAGAAAAAACCAGGGTAATAAAAATCATCATGTTACTAGCATTAGTAAGTGAAAAAAAATGACCCTTTCACTTCTGTTGTGATGTTTTCACTTAAAAGCACTTGTCACTATGTGAATATCGTATTTTGATACGTAATGGGAAAAGCAGCAGGATGTCTTTTATCTTTGCCTTTTCAGTAAGCAATTTCTAAATAGGATGCTGAAGTTAGATCCCATGACAACTCTTCCTCAATGCAAATAAAACTTCTGCACTGGAGGTAGCAAGCTAACAATAACCATACTGAACAAAATTCAGGCCAGAAAAGGTCATTTATAAATTTACAATTAATTACAATTAAAAAACAATATATTAAAACTCCAGGCATATTGTTATCCCATTCTTCTGGAATAACATAGTTGTCATGTTCTATGTACTATTACTTTACTAGCTTCATAGCACAATTTAGAGGTTTACATTTTAGAGTTCAGCAAAACTTTTTAAGGAGAGAAATTATTTTAACACTTACATAGTATGTTGTAAAACAACAAAAGAAGCAACCTATATAGAGGTTGTGGTTTTTTTTCAAAAGCTGTCTATTGACATTACTGAAGAAAAATACAGAGGTGTAATACTAACAAAAAAAAGCAAACTTGCATTAACAGGAAACAGTGCCTGATGAGATGTGTATATTTGTCTGCTAGGAGCTATTACTGTTTTCCTCAGCTGAGACTCTGACCTCTGAATCTTTAGATAGTAAGGCAAGTCATCATAGAGATATCTGTGGCAGTATATGTCATCACACTTTTCTTATTATTTATTTTTATTTTCTTATTTTTCCACTTGTGTCTTCCCAAACACAGTCACTAAGGGTGATATATAACTGTCTCAGAAATTCCAGGAGGATCATTTCATATTCCCTCCATGAGGGGAAGAGGAGGGTGCAGACACTGATCTCTTCTTCCTTGTGACCAGTGATAGAACTCAAGGGAAAGGGTGGAACTGTGTCAGGGGAGGTTTAGGTTAGCTGTCAGGAAAAGGTTGTTCACCCAGAGGGTAGCTGGGCACTGGAACAGGCTCCCCAAGGAAGTGGTCACAGCACGAAGCCTGGCAGAGTTCAAGAAGTGTTTGGACAATGCTCTCAGGGTCAGAGATTCTTGGGATGTCCTGTGCAGGGCCAGGAATTGGACCCAATGATCCTGGTGGGTCCCTTCCTACTCAGGATATTTTATGATTCTATGTTTACAGTATATGATTTTATTGTTAGAGAATCACAGAATCACAGTATTAACTAGGTTGGAAAAGACCTCTGAGATAATCTCTCTATGGGATCAGTGCCAGTGTGTTTCCCACCTAAGTGATTAGTCACTGTGGAAGGCTAAAAATTTAAAACTTAAAAATGAATACATCTTATGATTCTTTTATTGTTTGCTATATAGAGGCCCCTATGAAGTTTAGTGTTATTAAAATGTGTTAAAATAAAGAAACGTAGAAAAATTCTGTTTAATGTCTATAGCACTACATGTATGGTCTTGTCAAATTTAGAAATACAAGAGTACTTGTGACTTTTTAGTGGCCCTTTTCTACGTGTTTCAGAAAGAGAAAAATGCCTGTGGGATAGGAAAAGGCATGAAGGCAATTGCGGGTTAGTTGTGATATTTTTGTAGGTTACTTTGCAAGGCAAATGGAGCTGGTCCAAGGAATTAATGGAGTCAAGGGGACATCTGCCTGTCATTAGAGCAATGGAGGGTCATGGAACTGATTGAATGCTACATTGTCACCAGGAGATAGCTGTAAGAAGTGCTGAGGGCTGCAGCAATGAATCCAACACAAACATTCATTTCAAGAACATGGTTGTAGGTCACACAAGAAAATAAGGATGAGCAATTTGCATAGCCTTGTCTATAATTAAAGCTCCACTGAGCTATTAGGTTAAGAACAAGAAATCACATATTTAAGACACACACTGCCTTTGTCCTTTCTGTCTAAAGTTAGGTAATGACCACTGAGAAGAACCTGACCTTTGTAAGTCATCTAATGCAGAGACAGACACAGGTGCCACTTTTCATTATTCCTGTGCATTAAATGACAGACACAAATCAGCCATAATCATTGCTGAAGGCACAGGTATCTTTAAGTTTAGCCTTGGATTAAGCAATATTCCACCTTGCTCAATGTGAGCTGGAATAGACTCAAGTCAGACTTATTGACATTAATCAAGGGCTCTTTGGGTTAATGCACACACAGCACTGTCCTACCTGTTCCTTTACCAAATGCATCTTTGCTCCTGATTTTGCTGCCCTGAGAGAGTCCTAAAACCTATGGAAATGCAGCACAATGATCAACAGAGCTTTTATTGAGCTTGGAGTTCTTATCAGATCTGTTTGTGAAGTCAAGCAGATTCACATACCATCTGCCTGGGTCTGAAAGGGCAGCAGCTGATATCAGCAAGTGCTGCTGCCAGGTCTCCTGTGCCAAAAGGGAAGAAACTTCTTCCAAAGGGCCTCTGCCAGGTGAGGACTGCCCAAGCCAGAGCCAGCTGTGTACAGACAGCTGAGTGTGAACTTGGAAGCAATCCTGAGGTGCCACTCCTCCATCCACTTTTTGGAACAAAGTATGGTGGGACAACTGGTATTAACAAGAACTTGGACCTTCAGTGATTATTGGAACTTACTGTGTGTCTGGATCACCAAGGCTAAAGCTCTGCCCTGAGATCTGTTAAGTGTTCTTGTGTCCTTTCCTTGTCAACGTTATGAAGGACTGTGAGTCAGTGGAGGACTTGGATGGAGTTCTGTCATACTCACCGCAAGCGGACACACAGCCACATTTCCAGTCAGAACAAACCTCAGGACTGGCCATAAAAAGGGGCACAGGTTGCAAGCTAGAAGGTAAAGAAAATAATTATATATGATATTATTCCACATGTACAGCCTCTCTCTTCCCATCAATGTATTGTGCTTGGAAAAGGACACTTCTGCTCTTTACTGTGTATAAGTCTCCACACTGGATAAAATTTTTTGCTTCTTCAGCTTTAGTGTTTTGTTTTGTTTTTTTAATCTTGAATTGAAAACTATTAACAGTTTTTAAACATTCATGATGTATAAATATACTTTCCAGGTGGGAAAAGAGAAGTTATAAGTGGTAGCTGCAGCCTAAACAGACTAGCCTCCCTGGCTTTCTTTTATAGCTTACAGAAAGAGATGGGCACTCTGGGGAGAATATAAAACCTTGTTCCTATGGTGAAATGCTGCTTGAGGTGCCTATCTCCCCTCAGTAATCCTGGGGAGGGCTGGTTTCTTCAAAGCATATCACTTTCTCTCAGGACTTGAAATCATTCATTTACAGGTGAAATTTAGTGATATGTTGAAATCCTGCTGGCAAATACCCCTGAACCATTAGATTTCACAGCTGTGACGGGGCAGGAGCAGCAGACAGAAAACCTAAAATGCCTACTCTTCTCAAACTGTGCAGTTGTTGTGGCCCTCTGAGGTGGGAGTGGGCTGAATTATATTGATCGCTATCCTGTTCCTTCTCACAACAGAATATTTTGGAGTGGGAGGGTAGCTGGTTATTTATATGAAACTATTTCTCTATCTTGTGATTATGATCATCTGAGAGCCCACATAAAATATGCCAAAGAAAATGATCTGTTTCATCATCTGTGACATTTTCTTTTTTTATTATTATAGTTTCTTTTATTTCAGATGTCAGTAGAATCTGAAGTAGAAAATTTCAGCATGAAAGACCTGAAACTTTTGTTTTCATGTTCTCCTTACCCTTTTACAGCTACCTGAAAGGAGATTGTAGCCAGGTGAGGGTCAGCCTCTTCACTCAGATTGTATGAGAAGAGGAAATGGCATCAAGCTGTACCATGGGAGGTTCATGCAGGACATCAGGAGGAATTTCTTCACAGAAATGGCTGTTAGGCTTTGGAATGCACCACCAGGGAGGTGGTGGGGTTCCCATTCCTGGAGGTATTGAAGAAACAGTTGGATGTGCCACTTACTGTTATGGTGTAGTTGATGGTGGTGATCAAAGTTTGGACTTGATGAACTTGCAGGTCTTTTCCAACGTTAATGATTCTGTGACTGTGATTCATACAAATTAGTCAATGAATCTGGAAGTTTCTTTGGCCACTCTGAAGTTATCCTAATGGTGAGAAAAATAAAATAGAAGAATTTTAAATGTCTAGAGGTCTAGATGATGTCTAGATAATATTTTTCAGTCCTTATTTAGAGGCATTTGTCATACCATAAGTGTTTGTAAAACTGCACATCCCACTGTGCCAGAAGAAAGCAGTATTGCTGCATTTGCCTGTCTAATACAGAGATAAACAAGAAATGCCACTTTGTTTTTGGATGATACTACTAAAAGCAATGAAAAATGACAAGCAATAAATTGCCTTATTAGCCTTGTGTGCTGAGCCAGGATGCGCTCTCACTGCTTGCCAACAAACAAGGCACTATGCCCACCATGTCCACATTTACCTGAGAGAGAGGAAGGTTGTGGGGCTCCTTGTTCCCCCTTGGCGGTGTGCAGCCCTGCCTGCCTGCCCCAGCCACTGCCAGCCAGCCAGCAGCCACAGAATTTCAGGCAGAAACTCAGAGGTTGTTTCCAATTGAAAGTGCTTTCATTTTGGTTTTATTTCATTGTTGTGGAAGTGGAAAAAAATACACGGGTCTCAAAGACCAGTTCATGCTGTATTTACTGCTTTTATAATGACAAAAAATACTGAGAAACCACAAAGTCATTACTTGTTCTGATCTAATATCCTGCAAACTACAAGAAATGGGATTTTATTTCCTAAGCAGTGAGGATGAAATTTTTAGCTTTAAACATCTATTTTTTATGTCAGAACGACCTGAGATCAGACCTTAAGATAATTGTATTATGATTGCTTTCTGGTTTTGTTACCCTTTCTCTTCTTTTTCTGACATGATTTGGAAATAAGGTGGTTCAAAATCAACAATAATATACTTAGAAATCAACAATAACTATACTTAGAAAACCTCACAGCCTGACAATGCATTATCTTCTGAAGTGCTAGAGCTAGAAAAGTCCATTTTAATGCCACAAATAAGCTTGGAATTTCAGTTTCCAGGTAACATAAAATATTAACCTTTCACTCCAGTGTTTGTGAGATACCAGCTGTTAAAATACATGTGGGAGAAGCTGCTAAGATGGGGAGTTTTTGTAGGCCAGTAAAAATGATTTCAGAATCTGTCTGCTTTTCCAAACAGTGCACCCAGACTACTGCTCAGACAGATGGAAAGTGTGTCCCTGTGTAATTAACCACTCCAGAACCCCACAAATATGTGCACAGACACACACACAGACACACACACACTCTCACTGTCTTCTGGGATGGACCCTCCCTGATCCCACCATTCTTTAGCTGACTGAAGAACCACAGGAAAGTGTTCACTGACTACATAATCCAGCTACATGTAGTGTTCTCCTGATTGTGACCCTTAATTTACCTTTCAGAGAAGGTAACCATGCTACTTGCACACACACTTCTTCCCCTGGGACACAACTCAACAAACAAAAAAAAATCAGAAAAAAACTTATGTAGATACATGATTGTGTATTTTCAGGTATATGCAGTAAAGTAGTTTTCTTGCGATGTCACTTTGTGAAAAATAGTTTGAGAAGCTTAATCTGCTTCATATCTGTTCCAAGTTATATCTATGGCACAAACTGAGGAGCTGGGAAAGTTCACAGTCTATTAGAATTGTTTCCATGTCCATAAAAATTGAAATTTTTTTATGAATCAAAAACTAAACAAAAATGTGTGGGTATGTCTGAGTTCAGTTACCTTTTCCATAAATTTAATTCACAAAGCACAACAAAAGAAATTAACAAGAAATCCACAAAATTCAAAATTCACCTATCAGCATTGCTTACTCTTTCTTCTATGGTTGATTTACCTCTTATCTGGCTGATATAAGTAAAATGAAAAATATTTTTTAATCTACTATTCAAGGAAAGTAGGATGGAATTTTCTAGTCCTCTACCTGCAGAACTCAAGTGATGGTGTTTGATTGCACTTTTGATTAGTGGAGTAAATGCTGTCTCTGATTTTGAAGTAGCCATGCACTTCTTTTTGACCTTACCTGGAAAAACAGCAAGGCAGACCTTAGAACATTCCAGGGGCAGAAGAGAAGTAAAGGACAAAGATTTGAATTAATTTTGTGTTTCATTATAAAACTATCGGAAATAAACTGATGTTTTATCTGGTGTCAAGAATGGCTAGTTTTTGACACCACTCACTAACTGAGACTGGCTTGGTGAGAAATTTATTTAAAGTCTCTTTAAATAGCAAGCAATTAATTGTAGGATGTACTCTTTTTCTGAAACTTAATTCTTTAATATTATTGCAAAATCCCTGCAAAAGGTATCTACAATGAACATCTGCCCAAAATGTAGGAGAATCTCAAAAGCTTGGGTCTCTTTAAACCTCCTTTGTGGAGAGCAGCCTAATGGTGCTAGAAAAGGAAATAGTCAGCTGTGCTGTTTCATGTTATGGTTGAATGCAACTATGACTTAAAACAAGCTAGGAACCTACTATTGAGGAAAAGAAGAAAAACTCACTTTCCTCTAGCCATGCTATCCCTTCCCTTCCCATGTTCCATGTTTGGTGACTATTTGCTTATATAAATTCAGTTTACTAACATGGCAAAAAATTCTTTCTTTTCTTTTCTTTTCTTTTCTTTTCTTTTCTTTTCTTTTCTTTTCTTTTCTTTTCTTTTCTTTTCTTTTCTTTTCTTTTCTTTTCTTTTCTTTTCTTTTCTTTTCTTTTCTTTTCTTTTCTTTTCTTTTCTTTTCTTTTCTTTTCTTTTCTTTTCTTTTCTTTTCTTTTCTTTTCTTTTCTTTTCTTTTCTTTTCTTTTCTTTTCTTTTCTTTTCTTTTCTTTTCTTNTCCTCTCCTCTCCTCTCCTCCTCTCTTTTTCTTCCCAACTCAGTTTTATTGCCATTTAGTAATTGAAAGGAGCTTGTTATCTTACCATTTGAGGGCAAGAGTCAGCAGGAAAACATGCCAGAAAACACAGAGAGAGTTAAAGAGGAGAAGTCTTTTGATGGCAACAAGCCACTGTACCAGCTGAGTCCAGTTGTACCAGCAGGATGCAGGTGGTGAGATGTGTAAGAGACTTAAAAGTCATAATTGCCTTAAACATTGTTAAAATCCATGAGGGATTTGGAGCAAACTGTGTGAAGAAACTGTGACCACTGAAGCCCAGGACCCTCAATATGCCTCCTGAGAGGAATTTGGATGGCTTAACTGTGAGTTAAGCCATCAGACAGCAACTTGAGATAAGATAAAAGTGACAGTATTGTCCAATTATCTCAAGTCTAGGGAGAAGTAAACAAGGCTGAGGGAAAAGAATGTGTCCACAAGGAAAGCCAAACTCAGCAGCTGTGCTGAAAATTATCTCTGGATTGAACTGGGTGGGGTGGAGGCTGCAGCCTCCAGACTCATTTGCTGAGGCCAGGTTTGCACACACTCTCCCCCTCAACCAAGGGGGAGAATGAGAGTTTTTGAGGGTGTGATGGTAAAAGCTCTGGTACGTAGTGGGTGAACGCCCATCAGCAGAGGCTACAAGCCAGACAAAGAAGCAGACCCTGCAGAGAGTCCTCCCTTACACAATCTGCCTTCCCTGGCAGAAGGTCACATTCACATGGAACATTCATGTGAGAGACAACCGTCATATCTTAGAAAGTGCCATAAGCCACCAAAGACACCCAAATAACCACCCCCTACTCATTCCTGAAGCCTTCCACCAGAGGACTGCATGTGATCCACAAGTGTTGCAACAGATTCAGAGTCTGTTGTGAAATTAGCCCCCCTCCCATGGGAGGTGCTTGGTCATTCCCAGAGACACCTGAATTTATTAACCCATTGAACTCTGTTTCATGGGACCCCCACCAGCAGGAAGACCAGAAGAAGAGAACCAACAGAATGCTGTCGGGATCCAGGGAGTCTCTCTGTCACTCTCTTTCTCTCCCTGCTCTCCTTCTTCTTTTCCTATTTCTCCCTCTCTCTCTCTCTCTCACTCTCACTCTCATTCTCACTCTCTTTCACACACACACTTACTATTAAATAAAATCCATACTTTTGACTTCAGAATACGGTCTTGCTTGCACCTTAGTTTGGGCAGAGACATCTCTCTATGGACTATAATAAGGTGGCATCCTGGGACTTTGTGCCCAGGTGGAGGATATCAGCATAGGACAGTACCAGGAGAAAGTCTGTTGTGGCCCAAGGCTTTCTGCCTGGGGCTGCTTGTGGGAAAAATCCTTCTCCCACATGAGAAGTATGAAAATAATAAGATAAGCACCTGTTGTTGTCCTTCTGTACGATATGTTCTGGACTGGGGTGGGATGGACCCAGCCAATCGTATACCTGAGTTCCTATTATAAAAAGGACAATACAATAAATGGGCTGCAGCTGGCTGGCTCTTGACCCTTGCAAACCAAGGCATGTGCTGTTTCATTATTCGGATCACTGCGTCCCGCTGCCATAGAAGGTCCCTGAACCACCTCTCGCCAGTCAGTTGGAGGTATATTATCAGTTACATTTCAGTTATCGGTTATTTTTGGCACAGCCCTGGAGCACAGCCTCATGACACACAGACTGGTGGAGGGCAATACCTTGTAAGAGACCAAGTCCAGCCCTCTATTTCAGGTGCCTCTTTGGCTATAACACCTTTCTTTCTATATCATCATTAAACTACTCCCTTCTGAGGAGCTAGGTAAGGACAAATGGATAGACAGTTTCTTGGCTCTGAAGCTCTATATTTCAGGGGTTCACCTGAGCAGCAGAAGGCTGGAGTACAACTCTGATGTCAGTAAATACAGGCAAATCTCTTCAAGACAACAGCCCTGGAAGAGACCTATCTCAGAAGAACCATCGGCTGGGCAGTCACCTGACTAATGAGGGATCAAGTGCTGAGCTGAAACAGGAAGAGAAATGGGCTTCGACACAGCTGTTCTGCTTTACAGATGACTGCCTCACCCACAGCTTTGCAAGTGTCCATTTTTCTTACATGTGTTCATCTTGCAAAAAATAGAGGGCATGAATGCAATTTCCAGCTCAGTTGTACCCAAAACCACTAAGTGCTCGAGTTTGTTTTTTTTTTTGGCTGAGATTCTGCAATGCCTCATTTGCTGTCATTTAAATATATGCATGAATTTGATTCTTTGTACCATTCTAAACAGATAAAAAAATCTTTATTCTCACCTTAGAAACAGAATTACTGAGATTTATATAAAATATAATTTAACAAAGCTATCTGTCTGAAGGGGTAATTTAAACTCCACTTAGTCTTCAATAAAAACAAAATAGCAGACCATAACCATTTACTGTATGTACTTTCACACAATTAACAGTCTAAGTGTTCTGAAGAGCTTCTGGAATTTCATTTTACAGAGGAACAGTGATCTTTCCAACATTTTTGGAAATCGCTGCAAGAGATTAAATGTTACTTTTATGTGCATTTATACAAGCACAGTATCAGTTATTAAAAGCTAAAAGTCAAGCTGTTAACCCTTTATTTTTTAAGCTAAATGTGTTGATCTAATTGCAACAACCTTTTAGCTAAACTATGTATATGTTTAAGCATATATAAAAATATATATCTAATTAAAACATGTTTGTATTGATTATGGAGGACATAATTTGAACTATGTAAAAATCAATGACTATGGACTTACAGTAAAGCAGAATGTATTCAGAGTTTTTTAAACTTACACTTTTGTGTGTTCAGTCTAGATGTTTTTAATACCTTTTCCTCTAAGAGAAAATATTAAATGGTTCAGCAATAGAATGGGTTAGAAAACTGGAAGAGATTCATTCTTGTTTTCTGACATTAGATCATAAACCCCTTGTTCGAGCATATATGAGTAATATCAGAGAAAAAGATAAATATGAAACTACAATGAAAAGGCAGACAAACAGAAGCTAAATACCTTCTTACATCTTGCCTCAGTACCCTAAGAAAATAGAATCACCTTTATAAAATTATGCCATTTCAAAGAAAATAAAAAGATTTACACTTTTCTAGTAACAACAGCAATAACATTGGTTCTGTTTCTGTTACTTTTGAAGAAGAAATTCAGTTGCCTCTTTTCAAGGATGCAAAATGCTTTAACATATGTGTATAAAATTTGATGACTAATTGTAATACCTCTGTATGTGCTTATACTGGGCCAAACCGCCTGCTCAGGGCAATAGCTACAGGGCAATAGCAGATCGTGCCAATTTGTGTTCAAGGAGCAAATGGACGTGGCACTCAGCACCATGGTCTGGGTGAAAAAGTGGAGATTGGTTATTATCGCGATGCCTGTTATTACGGCTTATCCCGGTAATCAGTCGAGACGCAGAAATAATGAGAGCCGGAGTTCGGGCTGTGTTCAGAGCAAGGGCGGAAAAGGGGGGGAAACCCCTTTCGTTTAATTCTTATATACACTTTTAGAAATCACAGATTATTGGAGAAAGTTAACACTTCCGTCTCTAACTATATTGGTTACAAGAAGTGTCCGTCAAAAGGGATCTGTGTCCATGGGAAAGGAATGTAAAAAGATATTTTTTACAACAACATAGCTATGTTTACAGAAATCGTCCTTGAGACTGTCTAACAGAGAAAACTAGCTATTTTACAGTGAAAAATGGGCAACAATTGGTTAAAGGTTGAATTCGATGATCTCAGACGTCTGTTTCAACCTAATTGATTCTTTGATTCTGTTATAGAATTTTGAGTGCACTACCCGTGGATGTGGGCATATATATATTTCAGGAAAAGGAATAACCTTCAAACGGACAATCAGGTCAAGAGTAGGTGATGAGGGATGCCTTTTCACCTTTAAAAAGGTAAAGATTGCAGTAATCAGTGTATGTTGAGTTAGAATTTCTTATCACCAGCTCTTTTATAAACATACACAGAATAAAGACGTAGTAAAATAATATATAACACAATGTATAATAAAGTTAAAAGCAGTTAACAGCTGTCCTGGTTTCTCTTTCTTTTTGACATTTTTGAATTTTATTTAAAAAGCCACAATTCCAAGAAGCAATAGCATAACTATGTATAGAGGTTGTTTTGTTTTTTTTTAATAATAAATCCATATATTTTCTGAATCAAGTAGTACTGCAGGCAGCTTTATACTGTAAGAGAAATTAAGTCTGTGATGGTCAGAAGGCAGATATTGTGCCAGCCTGGGAGGAGGAGAACTCTTTTCTGCATGAGGTTGGGAAAAACAACCTGCTGGCTTCCTGGAGTCACAGAAAAGTCCTGGAAGCTTGGGAAAATGCTGTGTGGGTGAGTGGAATTGAAATAATATGATTTTTTGAGCATTCTGCTGAAAGAACTGAGTAGCAGAAAAGTTCAGCTTCTTGCTCGCCCTTCTTCTCTGTGCTCAGAGGCCCAGAAGATGAAAAATTTCTTTCTGATACAGTTCAGTCCTAATTGCTTCATACTGGAGTAAACAGCCACTTCTATTCCCCTTTATTACTTATTAATCCTATTTTATCCTCATTTCTGGCCACTGGGAAAGAGGAGGGTGCTGAGGAACAGGCTAGGTCCTGCTTCTTAAGCGGCAAGGAGAGGAGTGGGACAGAGAGAGAAGATCTTTACTGCAGGGAAGGAGCAGATACTGAAGAGAAATTCCATCAGACTTTTAAGAGGAACAGAACAATGTGTAGGAAGGTTGTAGGAGTTGTATTAGTCTGTCCACCCCTCCTCTGGCCTAGGCAAAAGTTTTTTGCTCAAGTGCTTTAACCAAACTTTGCCGAATATCTGTTCTCAGCAATGATCACAAAGTAAGGAGCATAAGTTCTCTTTTTGTTGTTTCTCTGGGAAAAAGATGGTGGTTCAGAGTTTTATTGAGTTTAGGGTTCTACATCTGAAAAATTGATTTCTTATGTTTGTTTATCTAGTACTTTCTTTGTTTGAAATTTTAAGAAATAAAAGAAAATTTCATCTAAGAAAGGGAAAGATATTTTGCACTTGTTTTAACTTCTTTCCATTTATAAAAGAGAATCAATTCATAAAAAGAAAAGTTAACAGCTTTTCACACTTTATGAAATGGAAAAATTAAATTAAAATGCATGATGATTTATTCAAGGCCACAGAAAGTCCTCGATTAGCATGATAAGCAGTGGATAGTCTTGAAAATCCTTCTTGAAAGCAAAACATACAACACTCGAGAATGTCTGTGGTTTCAGGGTGTGTAGATATTTGAGACATTGACTAATGAAAAAAAAATCCTTTCACGGTATGCTCATAAAATGTGTTACAAGTAGAGAACCACTACTCTAAAATCATAGTATGTCAATGGTTTATTGAAAAACCACTAGAAAAACAAATCAGGTTCCAGGCACTAAAAAGACTAGACCTAAATCAAGTGCCAAATCTCAGGCTACTCCACGTTAGTTGGAAAAGAATTTACTTAAATAGTACAGAGGCAATACAAATTTACAGAAATTTTTCTTTTAATTTTTAGAAGTTGTAACCATGGATAATAATGACTCTTCTGCTACATGGCAGATATTAGTTTAAACTGCATTCTTTTGCAATAAATTGCATATTTAAGTGTTCCATTTTCTCTGGTCTCTGTGAGATAGTATGTTGACTTCAAACACATCAGTAAAACTGACCAATACACAAGAAAAAATCTGAAACAACTGTTTGTTTTCAGCTCTTGCCAGTGACTCATAAATAAGAATACAACCACAGATCTGACATCAGCAAAATGACTGTATTATCTTCTGACTAGTCTTTGTATCAGTGAATCATTTACTAGTTTAAATTCTCCATTTTCCTAATTTTTGACAAAGTGAGGAGGTAAAAACATATTTTAAAACAATATGTGATGCTGCTGAAATGTTTGTGCTGTAATGCCATATAGATTGTGCCTTTCCAAATATTTTTTGCTTTTCCTTTTTTTTTTTTTAATATTACCATTATAGGAATGTGTAAATATTCCTTTAATCAGAAGGTATTTGTTACAGCTCTGTGACAGAGTAGATGTTAGATTTCTCCTGATGGTCTCTGTCAGTGAGGGTAGTGATCAAGCTCTGAGCATGATGTCCTTCTTCCCTGTGATTCTCACTTAGCACAATTTCCTCCTCATTCAGCAGAGCAATCAGGACACCACCTTCAAGAAACAAAACTAAAAAATGACCCTCAGCAAAGCAATGCCACCACATTAATATTTCTTGCATAGCACTGTCTCCTGAGGAACTTGGAAAGAAATCTTCATTAATTTAATGGAGAAGTGTAATGAATTTTTATAACTTTGGAGCAAAAGTAGGCAAATCTTCTCCCCCAGATATTCTAACATAGAGTCAGAGTTTGAGTTTTAGATGAGAGAATCTCTGCAGGCTGTACTCTAGACATTGGTTTGTACTGTGGGAAACAAAACCAGACCTGTATGAAGGTCTGGCTCAGATGGAGTTAATTTTCCCATCACAGGCCTAACAGTGCTAGGCTTTTCAGTGTCAGCCAGAAAGGTGTTGAGAATCCACCAGTGTTTTGGTACTGCTGGGCAGTGCTCCCACAGCACCAAGGCCATCTGGCCAAATCAACATCTACCAGCTCCAAAAGGACATTAAGCTGGGGCTGGGCAGGAGCCTGGGAGGACACACAGCCAGAACAGCTGACCCAGGCTGACCAAAGGGATATTCCATATCATACAGATCTGCTCAGCAATAAAAGCTATGGCAGAGGTTGGGAGGCACTTTTTTTTTATAGCATTTTTCTTCTGGAGTGACCTCTCCATGTACTGAAGTCCTGTTTCCTGGGAAGTGTCAGACATTGTCTGTAGATGTAGATAATGACAAACGAGAATAAAATATTTTTTCCTTTGTTTCTGCACACATGATCTTTGCTTTGCTTTATTAAACTGCCTTTAGCTTGACCCATAAGATGGTTTTCTATTTATTTTCTCCCCAGGCCCTGTCTTGCTGAAGAGAGGGAGATTATATGGACCCCCCTTGAGGCGGAGATCTAGGGATAGGGCACCTCACACACATCCAAGGTCTACCTACCACAATGCAAAAAAAAAAAAAAGGTTTTTGAGCAAAGACCTGAGAAGGTAAGGCTATAAAGCAACTGTTAGACAAATAATTGTGAGAAGTTCTTTCCACTGTCATGATTTTCTTCTTCTCATGGCTCTCCAGTTCTTTGCAAGAACACAAACAAATACTGTTCCTGGGAGACTCAGAGTTGTACCAGGTTTGAGAACCTCATTGGTTTTAGCATTGACATAGTATGTATTTGAGGACTTAATCCTTCTTACGGATAAGTTGAGTCATTGACTAACATTGCCATAGGCTTCTTAGAGCTGTTTTTGCTATGAAAGAAAGAGCAGATAATCATGGAATATCTGCTTTTCTTGAAAAGAAATCAAAGAAGAAATATCAGTGTAGGAAAATTAAGAGAAAACACAAAGAAGCCGTTGAGAGAGACTTTAAATTGGAAAGTGACAGGAAATGGTGAATTGGCAAGGAATAATTTGAATACATAAAACATTTAGTCACACAATTAGGCACTGAAAACTAAGGCAAAAAGGAAAAATCACAGCCAAGCTTGCTGTGAAGGTGATGAAACTGATTGCAAGGCACACAGGAAAGGAGTTGTGATAACAGAGGAAAGATAATGGTTTCCATTTCCTAATAAAGAATAATTCCTCCCATTGCCCTTATCTTGCTTATTACAAAATATGGGGTTAGCGTAACTCTCATTCTTATATTAAAAAACAAAATTTGTCTTTGAAGGTGAGGAAATATATGAGAGAAATATGATGACATACAAAGCCAGGCAAACATATGCCACTTCTTCTTGCCTCAAAAGACAAATCAGTACACAGATGAGTTTTACTCAACCCTGTCTTGTCAAATGGATCTATTAGGAGACTTGGTTGCACATGCATTTACTTTGTGATTATTGTAGCATGTATACTCTTACATAATCACAATTATTATAATTGCTATTGCAATAATTCTCAATATTTTCTGGTAAAAGCCACATACCATAGAGTTCTGATTACTTTTCTATGAAAGAGCTGCACTTGAGGAGGAAGAAACCAGGAAGAAAAAATTCTATTGTTATGCTTGTCACAAATAATAGTGTGATAAAACACAGATCTGTTGTTTGAGTGACTGTTATCCTGAATTAAATAAGCTATTTGACTACAGGCTTTCAAAGGGCTATACCTGCTATAACTGTCTTGGAAAATGGATGCTGGATGCCATATAGAAGGCTTCTCTTACAGCTCCTGTAAGACCAACTACATTGAACCTCCTCCCCAACTTTGGAGAACCAGCAGCTCTTGGAAGGCACAGTTTGTTTACTCCATTTGGTTTTTACAACTCTGTTGTCTCCCAAAGAGATGCTGCTTAAAAACTTACATTGTTGACTTTTCCATGACAAAAACCCTCCTGTGTCATAAGAATATTAAAAACAAAGCAGACTCTAGAGCTGGTATGAGGGGAATAAATCAATATTCATGCTGGGACTTACTGAAGTATTTAATGTGTACTGTCAAAGCTATTCCTGTTTCTTTACTACCGGTAGATCCAGACAGTGGCATGAGCAACTGTACATGGAAATATTTATATGTGCATTTCTATTTATGTGCTATTTTGTAAATGACTGATTTTTGAATTATAAATCTTTCAGGTCTAGACTTACATTTATTGGATTGCACAATTTACTGGGTTTGTTCTGTGGTTATTGCAACACTACACACATTACCGAATGATATTTGATGTTCTTTGTTATTATTCATAGAATTATTGCGTTGAATTTAATCCAGGAACAGTGTATCACTTACATGGTTTGACTCAGGTTTAGTTTCATTTAGGTTTTGGTTTGGAGTTTTTTGTGTGTGTAGACAAAAGAAACTTGATACAAGAGCATTCAAAGAGCATTTTTTAGCTCTCAGAAGCCAATGTGCTTCTATCAGTTAGCATCTTTGAGATTCTTAGACTTTTAAGCTTAGTACATTCTGTGTCTTCAGGTTTTTTTGTATTATGAGTGAGCTCATCTTTTCTGCTGCTTTGGGTTTGTGAAGGATTGTGGTATTATAGGGGAGAGAGGAGAAGTAAACACAGATATATAAAATCTAGTTATTTCCCCACTTAAGGATAAATAAATTTAGGATTTTTTTGTGATGATTTAGATTGTCAATTTCTTACCTTCACTTGTCAGTAAATAAATTCACAGCCATGTACAGATGAGTTATCACTGTGATTGTAGTCAGACTCTTACAGTTCTCTCAGAAGGAACATCAAGGCTTGACATTTTTCTTTCACTGACTGACATTTCAGCAGCATGGTTTTCAATATTGCATCTGAGAACAAATCAAAATTAAAGACTTCTTGTACACACAAATCTGCGAGTACTTTCCATATAAATATCAAATTCAATGCATAAATATTGAGTAATGACTTTTCCTGTATTCTGCAGGATTTGTTTCTATAAACATCTAAACTATTTTCTCCTCATTTTGTATTATTAAGCAAAAGCTATTCTTTCATATGAAATATTTACCTTTCTTATAAGTTTCATTAGCCTTGATATTTTTCATGACTATTGGATATCTGAAAAGCATAAAGCTCATCTGTGATATAACTGTAACAACTAATAAGTTGCGTATTCTAGCAAATAAATAATTTAGAATATTTACTGGGAGTTTAAAATAGCTGCATTAAAATGCATCTATAAAAACCCATCCAAAGGCTGAAAAGAATGAGAAAAAAACATTAAAAACTATAGGGATAGAAAAAATAGGCATAGAAATCTCTCATACAACAGTTAAATACAATGCAAATGAAATAGTCTCAACAAGTGGATTGTATGAGACCATGAAACCCCACCAGAATTCAAATATTTTCATCTCTATCCTCAGGCCACTGATTTCTATTATCATTCCTTTCATTTGTTTTCTTTTTTCACTCATATCTTTCAATTTCGAGTGTTCATTCTTCTCTGAGAACATTTTTTGTTCCTCTTTTTATATAAGTAGGCTTATGACTGTTATCAATAATATATTGTATTACTTTATTCTACCATGGAAAATGTAACAAGACTAACTCATTATTTCACAGTGAAGGCTTGCCCAGCTGAAAAGATACACATTAGTAGAGCAGAAGATCAAAACATCTTGTCAGAACACAAGTTCCTTTGAGAAAGAAGGTGTTAAAAAATATATGCAGAAAGTATAATGGTCATGAATTTGCGGAAAAATAAGATGGGAGAGATTCAACAGGGATACACAGACAAAACCAGAGACCTGAAGTCTTTACAGCCAGACACAGGAAAACATCAGCAAGTCGTACAAATTCATGTAATAATCCTCTTGCTTCTGACTAATAAAAACTAAAGTTTATTCCAATGAAACAGCAAAACCACATTGCGTTAGGAAGGACTGACTGACATCAGATACACAATGTGACCCCAGCCAGGCAATCATTAAAGTCAACTGACCACCTAGCAAATGACAAATCTAGAAACTAATCCATCAATCTTTCTAAGCTTCAGACATTTAGGAAAAGGTATTTCAACAGGGAATGAAATGCATTTGAAAATATATTAGAGTGGGGTTTTATATTTTATTACAAATTTAATAGATTATGTAAAGTAGTTCATATTTTCATTTTCAGTTTATTTTGTTATCTGACATGACTTAGATTTAACATGAATTACAGGTAGATTCAATTTCACTTCACTTATAACCATTCCTAAAACTCTGTTTTATACTTGTATGTTTCATTATAAGTTCATAGGTCATAAAGTATTTAATTATCTCTTAAGGCTAAAGAAATATATTGATCTATCAGAGGACATTGGTAAACAGAAGTGCTAGTGTGTTATTTTCTGGAAAACTTCAACTGCTTCTATCTCCTCAGGAAAAAAAAAAAAAAGAAAGCAAACATTTTATTTTGTCAAACTCTTTTGACAAGTGAAAAAGGGCTATATCTGTATGTTTCACACCTTGTACAACTGTTAGCAAATTCTTGTACTACCCACTGGTGCCAAATAAAATAACATCACTGGGTCACTTCTTGATTCATGTGCTTGTAATAATGTTGATATAAAGTTTTATAAAATTTATTTTGGATATTTTAAAATAAAAGGTGTAAATAATTGCATCAATTCTGTGATTACTGATTTTTAAGATATTATTGACTAATATACTCAATCTGCTTGTATATTGTGGTGAAAAATGAGAAAAATGATGTCTTTTTTTTTTTTTCCTAGAGGAACGTTTTAAGCAAAACTATTAAAAAGTGTTTTTTTCTGGAACAAAACACCTGAATAGTTTACCATGAAACTTTAGATGCTTTGTAATTTTTGTAAAAAAGTCTTAGAATTTGATCTGACCAATGCTGTACAGAGAAGACAGGCACAGTTATTGCTAGGTAGGAGACAGAGACCATGTGGACCCTGATTCAGCTGCTCATTAACTGTCAGGAAAGACCCATCCCACAAAAACATTGTGTCTGTCAGATACCATAGATGGTATGTACTAGTAAAACCTCCCTAGATTCCTTTGTTTATGCTGTTAGACTTTCCTAGCTCATTAGAAGAAGTCTCAGGCAGAAGGTTAACAGTCATGGAAGAAGGAAAGTCAAACACTAACCTCTAGAAGTAATTGCCTGCAGCTGCATTCCCACTGAGATTTCAGGGGACAAAGAGGTGCTGGCAGCAGGTGGATATGAATGCTCCAAATTAAAGCCCAGGTTCAGGACTTTTGATTGGAGGAGTACCTTCCATAATTTGTTTTCCTTTCTTTTTGGTAAGTTACAATATTTATTTTATAACTGCAAACAATGTGAAAGTGATGGCCCTTTCTCTAGCATGGGTGAAATGAATTGGGCTTCTGACAAGAAAATAAATGCTCAGAGTGTTCTGAATTATTTTCAGTCTTCTTTAGGAAAACTGTGCTGCACATGAATGTTAGTTATATAATTAGTTATGCTGTGTGCTTAGAAATTAGGTGAAGGAGTGGATGCAAGAATTTTATAAAACAGAATGGAGAAAAGATAAGCAGGAAGAACAGTTAATTGAGAATTATAAAAGTTATGAACAGAAGATTGTTAGATGAGCATGGTTACCACTTTTAAAATTTATTATCAAACTAATTATGTTAATACATTTTGTAGATAGCAATTCTTGCAGATAGAGATAAAGTTAAGTGCTGGAGGAATGTAAGAGACCAATATGGATTTTGTCTGTACCCCCCAAAAGGCTGAGAGCATATATTTTTCACGGATAGAGACTTCTTATCATCAGACAACTTCATATCACACATATTACTGTTGCTTAATATTTCTTCCTGTATCTTGTCCTTAACTACCTTTTTGATTGAATTATAGAAGCCTTCTGAAAATGTATGTAGGAAGGAAATGTTATGACTGCCGTCAGTAAACTCCTACCCAGCTGAAAAATTAATGTCTTGCAGAAAGTTCTGTGTTGCTAAAAAAATGCACAATCTCATAGTGCTGCGTTTTATTCAGTCATGAAATATAGAAGGGTTTACTCTCTTCAGCAGCCTATTTCCATGAAATATGTGAGAATGGTATTTTCTGTCAGATATGTGTGGCATAGATTAGTGGTAACTTCAGAAATTAAAAAGGAATGAAAGACAGAGGCATGTATGTACATAAAATTCATGACATGCACCACACCTCCTTAGAGAAACAGACTAAGGTGTCTTTCGACTAAAAAACAAAGATGAAGATATGCTTTTTTTTCCTGCAGAGGTTAGATTGCACTTACACTGCATTGAAATCTGGATCACCTGCATTTTATTAGATTTGTTTTTGTCTACACCATGAAGAAAAATGGAAGTATGTACTTCCTTACGTTGAGAAGAACTCAACCTAACTCCTTTTGTTTCAAGAAGTTTTGGTTAAAAAATTTGCCTCAAAATTTCAACCCAAATAAAGTTAATGTGAAATTAGGCATTTCACTGCAGTTTTTGATTTGCTGTGGCTGAAATCTCATATAAAAGGCATTTCCCTCTGATGGCATATTGGTCCATGTGGCACTTTAGTCAGCTGATGACCTTAAAATTACAGGATCCGTAATTCACTACAGTGAATTCACTACAGTGAATTACATCGAACTATGGTTAGATAGGAAAAGAGATTATATGGATTTTTTTGTGTGTGTCAGTCAGCGGGTTTAAAATATATGACATTGTAACTGCTGTAAAAAAACTCCTAATTCTTCACTGAGGTGAGAAAAATAACATTAAACTTTACATTATCTCAGTTGAAGCTATTTTATGTGGCTGCTTTGTGTATTTTTATTACTTTTGTTGACCAGGGAACAATAGCAAAGAATAATTTTAATGTAGCCAGTGCAATTTTCTCAAGGCAGAAAAAAAATCAGCTTTCATTTAAGGAACAGTACTTGTACTAGCAAAAAGAGAAAACAAGTAAGCAGTTAATATAAAGTATATAGCCATATTCAACCCTTTCTCTAAGTATGCATTTTAATGTATTGAAACAGAAGGTCCATCTAGTTTTATTTTGTGGACAGAAAACTCTTCTACTTAATCAGCCAATTAATTCCCATGGTCCAATATCTTCCTGTAATGTTTGGGCAGAAACAAGTGATTGATAAGGACATTATTGAAAATGTTTTCAGGATAATTTAGGGAAACTGATACCATAATTCCTGCCCGTGGGTGACTGAGTTCAATATCCTTTATTTCAGTATAATTCCTCATCTTCTCTTGTGTTCAGGAATCCTCTTGCCACAAGTCTATCATGTACACTGAATTCCACAACCTGATATCCAAACAGATGTATTTTATGGTATTAGATTTACAACTGTTGATTTCTTTTCCTGTAATCATTCATTAAAAAATAAACTATAATAAAGAACAAAGATTTTATTAAACCAATTTATTTTTAATTTTTGAAGAGCAATTAGTTGTGGCAGCCCGAAGCCTGTTGCTTGCTGCTTGTGAGAAAAATCCTTCTTCCCAATGGGAAATATGAAAACAATAGAGATAAGCACCTCTTGTTATTGTTCTTGTACAATATGTTTTGCAATAGGGCTGTGTAGAACCCAGCCAATCATATATATGGGTTCCTATTATAAAGAAGGACAGTACAATAAACAGGCGACTGCTGCTGGCTGGCTCTCAACCCTTGCAAACCAAGGCGTGTGCTGTCTCGTTGTTACGGATCACTGCATTGCTACCATAATTAGTAAACTCTAGGAAAGTATGTTGTTTCTCAGTATGGAAATGAACATCTATATTTTTAATGTGATATTTGGAAAATAGCTAGGACACTTAATTATACTGATTAAAAGCAGAACTTAGCTGTGAGAAGCAATAAAATTTTTTTCAAAAACAGAATGACGATATTATATATAGGCAATATATATAATCTTGGTAATTCAAGTATAATGGTGTTGACTTGTATTTTGGTTTTGTTCCTCACCTAAACTGACACATCTAAAATTTTCTTTTGGTAAGCAAATAGGTAATTTGGAGATCAGAAGTCATTGAAATATTCTGCTTTCTACAAGAGAATTTGGTCAAGAAAAACATTTTTATGAGTGTAGCATGAATTTTAAGTTGTTTCTTCTGAAGTTCCTGTCATAGCACTAAATATTACTGGTTTCTTGGTAAGTTGTTGCTCTAATCTGCTTCCAGCTGGACTAATATTTGTCATTTTCCAGATCTGGATGATGTCTGCCTGAGAACTGTATGTATCTAATAAGGAGTATGTAAGAAGGCAATTGATCTTGGATTCAGGTCTCCATTCACGTATCTGAAAATCTTGCCATGATTACTTTTCCTAATGAACCAAATGAAATCAAGTATTTTGCTATAGAAGTCCTCCATGAAACCATTTTTTGGAATAATATTGTATGATTCCTACAACTGTAGGCCTGTTCAAAACTGTAAAATCTTAAGAAGAGGAGCTGTGTTCCATTCCAAAAAACACTTATGAAAAGGGTGTAGGTAACATGTCAAAACAATGGATTGAAAACTTAACTTTTCAGAGCATATTTTGATTTCCTTCTATGCCTCACACCCCATCAAGTCCAGAGTATGAATGGATTTGCTTGAGTATGTTGGGTTGAAAAGTGCTATTAAGTAGTTGCTATTAAACTCTTTATTATCTTATATTATGCATCTTTTCTGTGAATGTTAGCCGCTTGCTTCTTTAGGTTGTTGTCTTAGTAATAACTTGTTAATACTTTTACTACTCTTTCAATAGTTGTTTGATGTTCTTTCTTATTGTTGTGAATTAGATGCTTTTAATTCATGTGATAATTTATATCAGAAAGGTCTGTGCTGCATAGATTTTTTGCTTAACGGTTCCTAATGGTGTGCTTTGCTTTCTTTCTCACTTTTTTTGTGAGTCGGTTCAGTCAAAACAAAACCTATTTCCACTAATGAAGACATACTTGAATTTGCAGTCTGGCTGGATGAGGGATCTTGCTCTTCTTGATGGTGCAGTGCAAGCAGTGTAACAGTAGGTTGATTTCTCAGGCAAAATAATATGATATATTGCAGTTCTCTCTCCATAATCATAGAATAACAGGATGGCCTGGGTTGGAAGGGACATTACAGATCATCTCATTCCAACCCCCTTCCACTAGACCAGGTTGCTCAGAGCTCTATCCAACCTAGCCTTGAACACTTCCAGGGATGGGGCATTCACAACTTCTCTGAGCAACTTCTGCCAGGGCCACAGCACCCTCACAGTAAAGAATTTTTTCATAATATCTAATATAACCTTATTTTCTGTCAGTTTGAAGCCATTTGGCCTTGTGCTGTCACTTCATGCTCTTGTAAACAGCCTCCCTCCACCTTTCCTGTAGGCTCCCTTCACGAGCTGGAAGGCCATAATTAGATCATGCCGAAACCTTCCCTGTTCCGGGCTGAACAACCCCAATTTTCTCAGACTTTCCTCATAGCAGAGGTGCTCCATCCCCTGATCAACTTTGTGGTTTCCTTTTAACTCACTCCAAGAGGTTTATGTCATTCCTGTGATCCTTTTGAGTTGCAGGTGCTGTACTTTTGTGGCAAAGCCAAAGGCCCAAGACCTGCTTTGTAGGGTTACCTGTCACCCAAGACTGCGCTACATCTAAAAGCAGGCCCTGCTGCTTTTACTTGACTGGTTCTTCTGATATTAACGTGCCTGGCTGCACAAGTGAAGTGGCTCATCCACCTGCATCCTCTTCCCACATGAGAACCCGGACTAGAGTGAGGGAAGGACTGTGGCACTAGAAGGAAAGAAAAAGAAAGCAGGGTCACTCTAACAAGCAAGGACAGGGTAGTTTTTATGTATGGTTTCAGCAGTTGACTTAGAAAAGTGTCTCTTGTCTCAGTGACCTGCTGTTCCTTGTTCACTGCTTGCTGCTCTCTCCCCCTGCCAGAGGGAGATCATGTGCACAGAGCCTGTGTTTGAGGACGTACATCAATTTCCATTTGGTGAAGTATGTCAGCTTCTATAGACACTTCTCAAGACTTTCAGGCAAACCAGACAAATTTAATAATTCCCCTGGAAGTTCACTGTATTGTATTCTTATCCAGAAGATGGTGTGTTGATACTTTTCCTAACTAAATAATTTTTTAATTTTTCACGTCCTACCTATGTGCAAATGTTTCTTTACAAGATAAGATTATATTTGCCTGGTTAACTCACAACTTATGGTCCCAAAACTCTCTTTTCCCCCCTGGAATGTATATTTTCTTCTAATCTTCTTGTTAACAAAAGTACATTTCTAAATGGAAGATATAGATATAGAATGTTATAGACTGTAGATTTTTTAACTGATGCATCAATGTTCATTATTTGTGCTATTACCTAGATTTAGCTTAGGTAAAGTTCAACAGCACTTAAAAAATACTCCTGTGATTCTAGTACTAGCATAACTGGAGCGTCTCAGTCCCCTGAAAGATGTGTAAAGAATAGGTTGATTTCAATATTATCACATTAAAAAAAAATTCTTTTTAAAAGGTTAGGTAATATCCCTCAGATCTTCTGAAAATATGTGTGTTCATAAGAAACAATTTGCAATATATGTATACATTTAATTTCTACATATTTTATGAAAAAAATCGTTTTGGTTTGCTCTTTATTAATTCTCAAATTTGTTTTTTATTTAATTCTTAAGTAAACGTGAGTAAAATGTGTTTTATTTATCCTTTTCAAGATCATAAGTATTTTAAATTTGGATCTTTCTATTTTTTGACTTTTCCTGTGATATTATTTTTAAAATTGCTCATTGCACAGTAAGTGGCAGCTAGAAAAAATTGAAAGGGAAAAATTGATACAGTTCTGCTAAAATATTGTAAATAAAAATTAAAGCATGAAATATTATAACTGCAAAAATATATTTGTATTACTGTAGTTATAGACATAGAGAAAGTATGGACTGCCTTTTAAAGGGTTTCATTAGTTTTGTTAATAGATTTTTCTCTATAGGCATCTAAATCTGAACTTTGGCACAGATTTGTCAAAAATCTGAGCTCATGATAATGGTTTTCCCTTTAAAAATTAGATATTTTGGTTAAAATTTTTACACCATTATTTGACAATTATTTTTATGTATATCTTGCTTAAATTGTTCACTACTCCCATCTTTGTAAAAATGACTTTTTGACTCACTTTTTAAATTTTTTTTTGAAGAAAAACAGGATAAATTGATTTAAAAATATTTCATAGCAACAAGTATATCTACTATTGTTTGTTACATATACTGCTCAAATTGGGGGTCTTTGCATATTTTTAACCTGTTTTTACTGTTAAGTCTTTTCTTACTCCATGCTATTTAAGAATACAAGTGACAGGAGGTAATTAACAGGATAGTTGTGTAGTAGTTCTCCATAAGAAAGCTGTGCAAAGTACTAACTCCTGTGTAATGTTTATAGACAAGAATTCTAGCAGCATTGAAATGTTGGTGTGTAACTTTATGTGCAGATTATTTTTTTCCACTTAGTCTTTCAACCACAGTGATCACTGCAGGTTGTTGATCACCTTTGCTTGCACATCTATGCATTCTTGTTCACGTCTCATAATTCCAACCCTTCTATTTAATTATTTACAAATTGATCTTCAAATGTGATGCTACTTTTCAGCAGAAGTACTGGCATCTGTCACAACCAATATAAGGATTTTTAGAGTCGATTAATAAAAATCCTTTGAAATTCTACTTTGTTTCTTATATCACAACTCAAATTTTCCCAGTTGTTCAAAATTATACATTTGTATTTCATCCTCAGCTAGTAAGCTGGACTTTAACTTAACCATGTTTATGAGCTACTGAGGTCGTACATCCACCATGTTTCTGTCAAATCTCCTGCATCATTTTTCTCTGTTAGTCATAGCTTCCAGTTTCTCCTTGTTTGTCCTTCAGGCTTCTTGTGTTAGCATGCAGGTGTTTTATTATATTTCATATATGCCTGAAAGCTCTCTGAGATTGATGTACCAACATCCTTGTGAACTATTTGAAGGTTTTTCATACTTGTCTACTGCTAGAGAGCTTTTCTTTCTTCTCCTTAATACGCTGGAGAATATTCTTTATTTAATATTTGTTCTTGATCTAGCCACTAAATTAGTGGCCCAAAACAACCAATTCATCTGAATTTATTCAGATCAATTGCTAGTTCTCATCACTGCTTAGAGACAGCAAAACATCGTGCTTAAAGAAAGAAAGATGGAGAGAAAAGAGATTCAGAGAGATTTAGGAAGCAGGTTACTACCCTAGTTTTGTACAAAACTTGTTTGTCATATTCCGTAAAGAATTATGTCTTGTGTATTGCATAAAAGAAAGCAGAGGGATTGGGACTTATCTCAACTATCTTTATGCTAAGAAAACCCTCACAAAAAAGCAACAGAGAGAGTCTGAATTCTGGTGTCCCAGGGCATGTGAATCTAAAAACACCATTTACTGACAGCAGGGCCAGGCTTCCCACAACCCCTTTCCAGCCAGGCTGGGGCTGCATAAGTTGAGAGTAGGTCTTCCCTTGCTTTCATAATTTCCAAGCCACAGGGGCCCAGACGTGACATAAGTTAAATGGGTATTGCACAGCAGCTGTAAAAATGTGGCAAAGCATGAATAGAAATATTCCACTACCAGCTGCATTCAAAAAGGAGAAGTTTCTTTCAGTTCGAATTCCAATGTGAAGAGGAAAAGCTAGGGTATGATCCAGTTACCTTTTCAATTAAAATTACTTGACAATGAAATGAGCAAAAATAAACAATGTATCACATAAAAATTAGTTATATAAAGCAATGTAAAGAAAATAATGGTGGCTACTATAACCTGAAACCTATGATCAGAAATTTGAAAAATAGAAGCTTCCTTTTTTCAGCTAATTGTGCACAGACTTTGTAGCTACAGGTGGCACAACCCTTACTGTAGAAATGACAGCTATCATTCACTAAGGCTGTAATCTTGCAAGTACAGCCATGTGACTAATCCCCATTGAAGTCAGGCATCTGCTTATCCCAAGTTAGTAGGAAAGTAGATAAGGAACTCCAGATTGTTCTGTTTTGTCTTAGGGGAAAAAGGGAAAATAATTAAAATTATTGTTCAAGAGAATGCAAATCAGGCTGGTTCATAAAATGAGCACAAGGGCATTTGTTAAAATTACCAGGCAAACAGCTTCAAATTAATAAACAAGAATATTTTTTAATGTAATGAATAATTAGACTGTGAAATTTTCTGTTAAATTACATTACTGACGCAAATAGTTGAGCAAGAATAAGAAAATGTTTATAAACTGCATATTAATAAGAACTACATAGACAATAAAAATATGCAGAAAAATATCAGGTGCTATTAGATGCCATAGTGCATCTGAGAATGCAATGCTCATCAGCTCTGGTCATGAAGAAAGGGAAATGAACTTCCCAGTATCTCTCTTTCGCTTTGTCATTGAACATCAGGCAAGATTTATGTGCCATTGAGCATCTATTTTCTCTGCTTTAGTGTTTATTTTTAACTAGTAAGTGTTGATTTATAATATGCTTGAAAGTCTCATTCTGTAACTCAGCTAAATTTCAATCTCTCATATGAAATTTTAAAACGCTATTTTGAAAACTCTAAATATCCATATTAAAATATTTCCCTAGTAAGTGTGATCAGGAGGACAGAAATAGCCCAGAAACAACAGAAAAGTAGGGACATACAAATATTGTGATACTCATATGGCCAGATGCTTTAAAAAGGGAAACAAGAAATGTCATCAAGTCATATGATCCATAGAAGCCTTCCAAAACAATTTTGTTGAGGTTCAGGAACAGAGGTTTGCAGTCGGTCTATAAATCATTTTGATGTTATCTAAAAGACCAACAAAGTGATAAAGTTAAAGTGAAGTATTTTTATTCCTCCAAGCAAACTTTATCAGAGTGAAACATGAAATCACTTTGATTTTGTAAACAATGTTCTTTATGAATTTCCTTCTTCTGCATACTAATTATCTGATAAGCCCTACTGTTTTCCCGTATTTTCTTCTGTCTGACTCTGTGGCACTTAGATTACAAAGGATACAGTCATATATTTTCACAGAGAAGGAACTGAAGAAAGAGTTTTAGTATTCTTGAAAACCTTTCAAAGTAAGGTTAGTGATATTTCAGTTGGGAATATACCTCTTCTTTGCCTAAGAGACTTACTATCTTTTATGAGGCTTGCTTAGTCTAACACAGATTTTTAAGGGGAAAGAGAGACAAATCTAGAAAACATCTGTGAGTGACTAGCTTGAGGTAACTAAGAGAATGATGAAGTGACAAAACAATAAAAACACACCTGTTTCTTAATCTGTTAAAATAAAAGCCTTATCATATCTTACTGCTATGGAACATTTTAGGAAGTCACTCATGCATTTAATCTCTACTTGTGGATGTGTTTACTCATGTATTTCTGTCTGGAAACTGAATGATATAGTGAAAAGGATTCTGTGAAACTTCTATTTTTTGCCCAAATTTTACCATTAATATATGGATGGTTCTCATCTTAGTTGGGGTCAATTTATAAACAGCATTGGCCCTTACTCGGAGTGTACAAAATTAAGTATTTTCCCTTGTAGTATCAATTACACTGGTGAAATAAGCAGGAGGAGTCAACTTTCATCTCTGATTTTGGGGGACTTCACATCCATAAACCCACTCTGGTCAACACTAGCAAACTTGTGCCACTGGTCCAGATTAATGTTTCCTCCAACTCCCCACTCTGCTGATTCATGGATCTGGTTAAGGATAGGGGATGGGCCCACCTGGGAAGTCTGCTGTGATTAATGCTGCTGTCTAAGGGGCAGATGGCACAACACTCCTTGGCTTGATAGATTTATTAATTCTGCCTCTCAAAGAGGTGGCTGCCATATTCTTTTTACATCTTTGACATTAAAAGGAAATCTGCCTGGTTGGGGATTGAGGCACTGTGCCCACTGAATCTGAAAATTAAAGAATCAGCTACTTGTTTGGACAAGCAAGAATTACTAGCATAATTCCACACACCTTACTTTAAAAAAATTAAAAAGAAATTATTCTGTCTATGAGAATAATGAATAGTCTTTTCAATAGAGAAGTTAAATATTCTGCATCCTTTTCTGGGAGGTGTTATAACTATTTCTGTATTGACCTTTCTATTTGCTTTTTTGGCTGCTGAACTGGAAAAAACCCTGTTTGAGATCAAACATACAAAATTTGAGTAGTTTCAGTAAAACAGAATTAAATAGAGCAATTACCCCTTTTCCTTTATAATGATATTACATTTTGTGTTATAAACATGTATCCTTCTGCTTCCCTTTCACAAGAACTGGAAAGTGTAGGCTGACTTTCTTAAGCAGGGATCTAAGGTAGATTATATGTTGTAATATTTAGTTGGGTGATAAAAGAGAGCTATCACAGCCTTTTCTCTATATATTATCTTACCATTTCTTCTCTTTATTAACTCAAGTACTTGACCTTTTTCTGAAATTCCTAGTGAATTTGGAATGAGCCGAACTTCATTTTTCATCAAATTATTATTTGTAACACAATACAATAATTATATTTAACTTTAGTGTCAATGACAAGGAAAACAGTAGCGATGCCAGAGCTAACAGAAACACTGACTGGGACCACAGTCAAGGCTTGTATTGTACAAGTCAAAATGTGCAAAGTCTTCAGTCCTCCTGGTGTTACCTGAAGCTGGATTCTCACAGCTGGCATAGCTTTTCTTCTACCTGATGTAGTTACAGGGGGAAAGTATGATAATCCCACTTATTTAAGGTTGGATTTCTCTGTCAGAAGTGTCCTTATTCTTGTTAGAGATGATCTTCATGGGGGAAAAAATACCCTCTAATTATGAAAATTTTGTTAATATCACTTGCTGCTTTTTGTCTCTCCTCCTGATGTTCTTTCCATTTTAACTTATACTCATGACACAATACCTCCTTGGCATCTGAGTAACCACCAACAAGGTTAACGGAGATTTAAATACTCACAGATTTTTCAGCCGGTGAGATTGAGGAGAGTTCTAGGGACATGAAAAACTCCTATGATTATTATCTCCAGTGTGTTGTAAAGGAAGAGAATTTACAACAAATTCTCTACTACAGATGGTCTTTATCACTAGTGATAGTGTTGGGAATTTGCTCTTTTGGCTGCAGCTGAAGGAAAGGTGGACTTCCCAAAACAGCAGGAGGTGTATGTAACACCCACATGGACCACAGGTGTTCCACTGGGAAATTAAGGAAAATTGATTAGTTTGGTTTCCCTGGCTGGTGTTTGAATGGCTGACTTAATTTTTAATTTTTTTTCACTGTCAATACTGCTCAGCAGTAACACTGAGAGCAGCTCTTGTAAAGAGCTGGATTGGCTCTTGAGCTGTAGGAAGCAGGTCACAGGGACTGCGATATTTATATTAATTTTTAATTAAAGATTAATACAATATTTCAAGGCATATACACATCTTTTAGTTATTACATTTGCAAGGATATGAATTCTAATGCAAAGCCTAATCAACAGGTGATATAAAAGGGGAACAGGGATACTCAGCTGAGTATGTTCGCCATGTTTTTGTCTCTGTTGAAATATCTACTGTTGAAGATTTAAGGAAATATTTGTGTCAATTCATTCTTCTTTGCTTAAAATGAAGGCATTGTTCTCTCTTAAACTCTCATACCAATAAATTTTTAAGACTGTTGAGGTGGTTGTCTAGAAATAACTAGGTCAGGTACATTTTACTGAATATATTGCTACTATTTATCAAATATTCTTGTCTAATAATTGCTTCATTTGAATCCTTTCTGCCTTCATGCAAATAATAGATCATCTTGCAAGCCCTGGCTAGAAATCCACAACATAAGGGAGAAGGAAGAGATGTGAGTTTTGTTCTGTCTATGCCTCCATTATGTAATTTATTCATCTCCATCTCAGTTTGAATTATTAAGAGGGAAAGTAATATATGTGGAAAAATCCAGGCTCCGTTATTTACATTTCCATCAGCAAAACCACTGCAGAAAGCACAGTACATTTATAAGAAGCATAAAATGAGTATTTAATAATTTATTTCATATTTTATTTCATTTTTCATCCTGTGAATTGTATTTGTTTATATATAAACAACTTCTAACATGTCTTTTACATACGTTTAGTTTCAGTAGATGAAACACCCCCAAAATTTTAAAACACATATATCTTTATCTAACGTGTACCCTATCACCTCTTTCTGCCAAATCTCTGCCTGCCAGAAATCAGATAGAGAAAATCTACCCCACTAGTATCATAAAGTTAAATTCATATGTGAATGTCTCTGATGTGCAGATAATGTCAACATTCAAATAGACAGATGATAAAATTAGGAAACATTTTCCCTTTCCTGCATACACTACAGTTTCCAATGTCACAACTTTTAGAGGTAGTACTCTTGTTTGAATCTGTTAAGTGAGCCTGTAATTTGGACAGCAGCAACACAAGATTTCAGCAGAAAAACTGAAGTCAGCTGACATCCTACATTGCTATTGCTTTCTTAGGCTTTACTTTTCTTAAATGGCTTCTTTTCTTTTAGATGTAGAAACTCTACTCTTTTAGTAGAGTTTTGTTGAGCAAGATGGCTGTTTAATTATCCAAAATTCCTGTTCAGAAAAACTTTTTAGTCTTAATTATGTTGTTAATTAAATATTAATATCTTCTCCCTGAAGATATGCTTCACATGCCCGGCCTGGTTCAGAGAGGGAGGTACTGCCTTGTATTAGGCACCGGCCCAGTGAGATACCCATCACACCATCATATCATGTGGTACAAGAACAGCCCTACAAAAGCAGTCAACAGGAAACAGTGAAAACACTGCATAATCATTTTATTCTTAGAAGGACATAGAGTCATAAAATTGTTTGCTTTGGAAGCGACATTAAGGATCATCTAGTTCCGACCCCCTTGCCACCAGCAGGGACACCTTCCACTCAACTGGGTTACTCAGAGCTCCATCCAAACTGGCCCTGAACACTGCCAGGGACGGGGCAACTTCTCTGGGCAACCTGTGCCAGTGCCTCACCACACTCACAGTAAAAAATGTCTTCCTAATACCTCACTTAAACCTACTCTCTGTCAATTTGAAGCCATTTCCCTTGTCCTGTCACTCCAGACTATTGTAAATAGTCTCTCTCCATATTTCCTGTAGACTCTACAACGTTTCTGGTGAAGTTTTCCCTTGATTCAGTAATATTTTGTTCCTAATGCATGTCTGCGTCTTCAGGAATGTCTTCTCTTCTAGCAGATTTTAGCAGTTCTTCTAGCAGTTCGGCTGCTGCCAGCTTTGCTAAACACCAGTCACTGCTCTTAAACACTGCTGTGTATAATCAGATTTTAGGGGTATGTTTCATCTGCAAGTGGATTTCCCAGCTCAGTACATCCTAATTAACCAGCACCACCTCATCATACTCAACCTTGTTAAAATTAGTTTTATTTGCCAAATTCCATTAAGTCAAGCTTTTTTTTTCTTTTAACTTAAAAGCATGAAGAGTGTGAGAATTTATTATATTTTATTTTAGTGGTGAAAGAAAGTTTTTCCTCCTGAGGTATTTGATCATGAAGTTGGAGTCTTAAGACAAGCCCTGAGAGCTTGATATATCAATTGGATTTTCTGCCATGGCACTTTATTTCTTGACAGATTCTTTTAGGAATAGCATTTGTTGCTAAATGATTTGTTTGATTTTTCTTCCCTTCCAGGACTGACCTCTTAACCTTTTTTTTATTTCCCACATGTATAGCTAAAAATGCTGAACTTTAAAACACAGATGACAGCAACGAGACTTGTATGTGTCATATATTCTGCTCATTTCAATAAATTCTCTTTATCTTGTAAATTTTAATTTTTTAAGTACTTCTTATCTTATACTTTTAGCCATGATGATTTTTAGTGACTTATTTTAAACAGACAAATGGAACTATTTAATTTCACCTTGATTCATTTGTCTAGGGTAGCAAAATTGTACTAAATAAAATATTCATCTTGAATGCCAAGATCTGTTCTATTGCAACCATATTTCTATACGTATCTCCAATACCATTAAAAGGGTCAAAGCATTTATTCTTAAATTGTACCATCACACCATAGCAAGAATGGTTTATTTCTTGCAGTTCTCATTCATTACAGCTTTATGAACAACAGAGAGTCCTTCCACTTTCTAGACCACGTAAAAAAGTTTTCTGCATTCTATAAAATAAAAACTTAACAGATCAGTAAATGCTTTGTAGGAAAGATGCATTGTGTTATTCCAGAAATGTGTAATAATAACAGAAGGTATAGAGCTATAGAGATTTTATTCAATCATGCTTTGCTCATTGGGTTGAACTTCTTTTTCTCCTTAATTTGTCATATGAACATCCTTCTCTCCCAAGGAAATCTGATAACTCTTGAATGCTGTAATCGATGGATGCTTGATCAATACATTCTCACTCTGATGCAGAGTTAATACAGCCTACCATCACAATGTTCAATTGACATAGCTAAGTAATATTAGGTCTAGATTATATGTTTCAATAGCTAAAAAGTCCTTCTTTGTCTGAATGAGATTTTTAAATAAGAGAAAGATGTATTTGCAGTTTGCAATACAAGACAGAGATCTTTCACTAAGCTTTCAGTGTATTTCAGCTGAACTGCATTCTACTAGAAATACGGTGTTAAAGTGGAAGAGACTGGCAACTGGTACAAAATAATTCTTTAATGGCATGATAAATGCACAGGTTTGTGCTTGGCTGGGTGTGTGTTGGAAGATGGTGGACTTTAAGTTATGTGGTGCATTAAATAAAAAGCTTTCATAAATGCTCATATTTAACAAAATTTATTTAAAAGGTCTTAGAAACAATAATAATGACCTATTTAAATTTGGCCAGTTTCTATCCAACTGCAGTGAGGTGGGACGTGAGGAGAAAACCAAATAATAAAGAGATATAGGATATTTTAGTCAACAGACAAAGCAATTTTCCATTAGAAATGGTAAGCAGTTTAACATCTAGTTCCAGTTCTGCAGGGAAGTGTTTGGCAGAAGTTCTGTGGCAAACTTCAGCAACTAGGTCTCTTCATCTATAGGTTGTAAGGAAAGCAGATATTCTAGATGTCTGAGTAGTCCATGAGAGAGGAATTAATACTCAAATTATCCGAAATTTCCTGTGCAACTTGTAAGAAGTTTTACTTCTAAATAAAGCAGAAAATAGAAATACACTCACTTGCAGAGGTAGGAATTATATAATAACTGAATCTATGTTATGCAGAACAAGCCCAATTGGAAAACATTATTATGTACAGCAGAGCATGCAATTACTCAGCACACAGACCATGACCAATCTTGTCTTTGAAGTGGAACACCAGATGTATCAGTTGTAATTTGCCAACATCAGAGCACAACACCAGCCCCCACAACACTATACACTTTGCTACGTTTGGATTTTATTTGATCTTGGTTTTAGTGTAGTGAAGATCTAAAAAGATTGTTTGTTTCATGAAAAAAAAAGTGGGATGTTTTTTCCAAAGATGCTCTTGAAAGAAGAAAAGGAAGTAACAATGTTATAGAGAATATAGGCTTTATTTCGTCTAATTAGTAAACACAGTTTATGATACATGGTAAAACACTGAATTCTGACTCTCTCAAAATCACTGCAGTCTTTGGCCAAACATCTGTTATTGCAAGATAAATCTAGAGTCTTGGGTATATTTGTTACTGGGGG